>MCFE01000099.1:0-172544 GCA_002104905.1 Basidiobolus meristosporus CBS 931.73
TTCACGGAATTCTGAATGATGCCGTCCTGATACACACCCATCAACCCAAGGACCTTAAGCACACGCGGATGTATCTTCTTGCGGCCGTCTGCAACGATACACACCACTGCCTTTTGCCATCCTTGGTTCCCCCATACACGTGATTTGGAGCGCTTGCAAAGGTGATGTATATTCTTCAAAACACCGGTAAATGTTTTGATGAATAGCTCATCATCCTCGTTGTACATAGTCATCACAATGAATAATTCAGTCTGTCTTCCGTATAGTGCTGGCCTCAATGTATACCTCTCCTTTAGGAAGTAGTCTGGATCACAGGTGGCCGCCGTGTATCTCATTTGAGTAAACTCCTCATGGTCAGCAAAGGGAACATTTTGTAGAACCTTGTCAGGAACTGGGCAATCTATCACCAGGTTTCCGGAGGTCAATTCTACATATTTGAGATTGCGTTGGCGCTCCTCCATGAATTGGCGAAATCGCCTTGCGTTGGGAGGCGGAGCATTCTTCTCGTCATAAAGATCTTCAAGATTGGGCCCAGGAGTGATTCCTTGACCTGGTGCTTGATAATCAAATTTCTCCGCCTTTTTTTGGGGCTTCATTACTGCTAGAAAGTCTCGAATAGATGTTGAAGAGGTGGCAGGTAGCTCTGATCAGGATATAGCAGAAATAACGGATTCTGCGGAGTAGAGTGAGCCTTGGTTTTGATCGATCTACGGGTTGCGACTGAAGTGTCTGGTACTATGGTCAAGAGGAACTTAATAATCAGGGGCTCATGCTGCCACCACCTCTTATATTCTTGCTAGAAGGTATCAGTGTATTGGATGGTCACTGCCTACTAGGAAATTTCAGCATTGTTGCGTGATCTCCATACTGCGTTGACAATGATGAAGATTTCAACTTTGCCTATTGTACAATCAGCGGGCCGCATCATGTATGGAGAATTTTCACAATGGTCAATTCAGCAACGCTTACTATTGATCCGAGGTGGCATATTTTCATCTATAGAATCAGCTGCAAGTCCTGGGCTGGGATTGCCTGGGAGTTAATGAACGCCTTTATCCGGTCAAGGTCCACATTGGAATCTATACAAAGATAGTGGTTTTGTAAGCATACAACCCCTCTCGATCAAGCATGTTCCAGTATAATGTGATGATCAACACTCACTACCTTCGATCAAGCATACACGGCCAATAGTTTTTCAGATTTTAAATGGAGTTGATTACCTTTTTGATCTCACCTGCAATCCATTTCAAGTTAGAAAGGTCTTGTAAAAGCCGAATAGACATTCTGCCCAATACGGGCCCATGATTTAAACAACCTGACTCCAGTGACTTGTAAACCAATTTGACACTTCGAACAGAAACCTTGGAAGTCTAGGTAACATGGTGACTATTCCGGAGACCCCAATGCACCCGGCTTTGGTCCCTTAAGGATCTGTATATGCTTTATTCAGGTTTCAGCAGCACCGCTTTGAAATGTGTGCTGCTTCATAGCTAAGCTACCCCTACTTCCGAAATCAAGGGCAATTTCCATCACTGTATTTATCACCGATCCAAGTTGGTGCCAAACCCCAAATTCTCGAGTTTACAGCAGAGAAGAGAGTGGACCGATCTATTTTAAGCTACATATTACAGAAAAGTGAGCAAAGCCGAAATTGAGGAATTTCTGGCGCAATTTCAATGATACTCCAAAAGGAAAACTTATTCGAGGCGGTCTTGGCATACCTTCCTAGGCAATCTTGCATTCACCAGTCCAATAATCTGTGACCACCAGCTCTGATCTGTATACTTGGTATATATGACCCATCAGAAAAGGATGTTATCGTCCTACATTAGTAATGATCGAATGCGGTTAATTTGAAGTCTAATTAGGATAGTAGAAGTAACTCAGGAATCGTACAACCTGTTCTTGGCCAAGAAGGTTGCGCGGAATTATGTATCCTTGGCAATGTCTTGGTATTTTTTGGATGTTTCATTTAAAAGCAAATATGGATTGCTCTGATGGACGAAAGAGCTTTATAATTGTACATTCTTCTCGACATATTTTGCCTCGCATACCCTAGCAACCACGCATTAACGCTTCAATCTGATTATAGCACTAGTCAATCTCTCCTCTACACTATTCGATTCTCAGTCACCCTATCTAGTATATAATGAAACGGGCAGAAACTCTTCGCATTGGATTAGCGTGCACCCCTGTAAATAGCAAAACCGTTCGCTCTATTACAGGTATTGTGTGCTTCTTGTCTACCATTCAATCACGCACCATCTAAGTTTATGAAACAGATGTTACTATTCTGTTGATTCAGGCAATACTACAAGCTACCAGCTCCAAAACATCCGATGAAAATTCCCTACGAGCCTTTATATTTCGCATGATTCGGTGTAGTTCGTTGACGTTAAGCCATTTGCTCTGTGCAAGCATCTACTTATTACGCCTGAATCAAACCCGGCCGACAGTTTCGATCATGCATAATGGGAAGCAACTTTTCCTGTCTGCATTAATACTATCTCACAAATTCCTAGATGATACGACCAAGTCCACCCGATTTTGGTCACGGTGTAGCGGCTTGCCGATCCCAGAAATAATACAAATTGAGTGGGAAATGTTTAGATTACTTGAATTCAATCTGAACGTTAGCTCCATCGCATTTGAGAAATGGGCTGCCCTTATGACAGCCTGACACGCCAATCCGCGCATCTTGAACGCTCGAAGGAGCACGCTCGACCTGACCCTGTTACATATAGCTATTGCTAAATTACTGCAAGGATATCTAATACCAGGCTCCCTAATCAACCATTTCAAATTCTTCATTACACTAGGCACTTACCTTCATGATGGTAGATGGTACTACTATATTCTGGGATACATTATATACACGTAAAGTTGTCTTGATCTATTCCGACACATTTAGTCACCTGACTAGTTTTGATCGCAAACCTAAACCTGTATAAATTATAATAAAAATTGAACGAATTGATTAGCTTGAGTTTATCAATGCTTCAAATGATTGAATAGATCTTTTTGGATAGGCAAATGATGCTATTGTATAGTATATATACGTGTCCCGCAAAATACTGAATATGATATCTAACCTTCTACCGCCATTGGAATCAACTCCATCGAATTCGTTGTATTTTTATTCAGCGTAGTGCAAATCTATTTATATTTCACATCCACATTTGACAGCACCTCAACAAGTAGTTGCCCTCTCATGTAACCCAACAATACGATCGCAAGTGAACACAGCTGCAGTTGGCTAGCTTGAGACAATCATCAGGCTGGAGACACGATGATAAACCAAGAGTGATACAATATATTTATTCCACCTTGCCATCATGATACCATCGTTCTGACGAACTGTATTGCACCATCGGTGACCGTTCTCACTAGACAAATAGCAACTGGGATTCTCTTTTTAACCCTAAATAATTGAGAATAGTCCCACCATGGATGCCACATATTTAGGGTTACTCACTAATCACATGATCCAACGTAGGTTTTTCCAAATAGGATTTCTAATACGGGCGCTTTTACCAAATGGGACTCCGACTACATTCTGAATCAAGTGTATTTACAAACCAAAATAGCAGCGGCTGTCCCACTCCATGTGCTCAAAGACATGTTGCAGATAATAAGCATCCCATGGCAGCTAATTTACCACACATGGAAAGTTTATGTAACACATGTTTCATTCATACGAGACTAACCAGACCGCATATCAGTGGCATGGTTTGACCAAGCAGTGGCATATCCATAGGTAAGAGTTACTATAGCTTCGCCAATCACCAGCAACCTGGGCCAAGCGGCACTCAGTATTGTGCCATTACCCAGACCTCCATGTCAATAAACATCATGATGAGTAAATAAGCAAGAGCCAATGCTTTATGCCACTTAGTATCAATTGTTTTGTTGCTCAAAACATGGGTACCAACGCCAGTATCCAAGTAAGCATTGTGCGAGACATCGGTTTCACCGACTTGTCTCACTAGCAGCATCATGCTGGCAGGAAGTGGAGATGGTTGACATGAACTATTCATCTTGAGAAAACCCTGCCCAACGTGAGCACCTAGCAGCCAATTACCGTGCACTGCAGGTATTACCCTGCCACCTATGAGGGGAGGCCATTTTTCCCATTCTATTTACTATTAGAGATTTCTGGTATGTCTGACGTCACGACCAGTTGGATGTACCGATGATGTCAGGGAGAGCCTCAAAATGAGCACACCCTTAGGAGACTTGAATCACATATTTGACTTGGACATGACTGCCATTTGTGTACAGGTTATAGAGCGAATCGTTTATGCATGATTAAAATTGAGGTGGATTGATAATTGGCCACGTTTTCCCGAAAATGCAATTTTGAACAGTCCACTCATTGTCTCATCATGGACTGCTGCATTGTGAGCGCAAATTCGCACACATGAGCTTATCAATCCAAGTCTGAATTCCGATACGGCAATGGTGGAGACAGATCAAAGGTGGAGGTCATAACGAAGCTAGCAAATCATGTGAGAGATTCGCGTTCGGCAATTCAGCTAATTGGGGGGGGGGCTTGGAGAACCCATCCCTGAAATCTGATGAGTGTTTCAAAAGGCCTTCGGTTACGTCCATCGTTTGGTCTTGACATTGTGGCTGTATATTACTCATCTATGAACATAATTGGCACTGATTAGGGATCATAGGAAATAACTTCTAGGGCACAAACAATTGGAATATGCCAATACTTTTTGATCACTTGCAAGTTATAGTCACCCTATTTAGATGTTCTGGTAGTTAATTGCCATGGGGGACCCCTCAACCTTGGTAGACCAGGATTATTTTTACTTTATTCATACATTATCCGACGCCTCCTTTGTTATCTAACCCAAGTTTGGCTCTGAGGACTTCCTATATCATAAGCATTGATACACATTTTTCTGAACCGAAACTGCTTTACCCTCGATTTTCTCGCCACCGCTTATTTCCTTGCTTCTCGCTTTTATTCAACTTTCGCTGCAACACCCACGTTTTACTGGTATATATCTTCATTTTTTCATTGCTCTTTTGACTTTGGTGGCCTAAAGTAATATACGATTGGTTGGGCATAACGGTATCGTTTGAGTTGGCCTCAGTCACCCATGTCTCACCAACTCTTGATGCGTACTTCAGTTAGTTTGTTAGCCAACTGGACGTGATTCTCGAATGCCTATGTGCAACACTGTTAATCTTGACACTTCTAAAGCCGTCATACTAAATCAACTTCATAGTATTTTCCTGTTTAGAACAATATGTCAGCTATCACCGATAAAGAACAAGTTGGAAATCCTGTTTCTACCCAACCAGAGGATACTTTGGATACTAATCTTCCGACAGTCACTGACGGCTCAGGAAGCTTGTCAAAGTCCAAGAAAAAGAAAAATAAGAAGAAGAAGAAGAACGCAAACCAAGCAAACGCTGAATCTATCTCAGAAGTCACAACTGCACCTGACGCACCTATCTCTACAAATCAGTCCATAGTAGCTGGTAAGGAACTCTCAAATCCATTAAAATAACGAGAATCCAACCTGGCGTTCAAATTTGTAGATACCATTGATGAAAACGTTGTTGAGGGTAAAGAATCTGGCGAATTACCCAAGGTTGATAGGGCCTTAGAGGATGTACCTGAGAAGAAGATTTCGCTTCAGGAGCTAGATCACACCGATTCTAAGGAGGTTGATTCCAGCAAAGATTCCAAAGCCCCCGAAATAACAAAGGGTACAACACTTGATACCACTGAAGCAATCGCAGATAAAACTGCTGTCGCCGTTGCTGCTACTCAAGATAAGGCTAGCGAGATTCACGAAGCTGCGAAGGAGAAGGTTGATGAGGCATCTGATACCACTACTAAAGCATTCGAGGCCTCAAAGGAGCTAGCAGCTGACACTGCAGCTTCAGTTCAAGAAAAAGCGAAAGATGCGCACGAAGCTTCAAAGCAAAAAGTATCAGACTCAATGGAGGCAGCTCAAGAAAAAGCCGGGGAAACCTTGGAATCTGTTCAACACCAATCGGCTTCTATCAGCGAAACAGCTCAAGAAAAAGCTGAAGAGACCTTGGAATCTGCCAAACAGCAAACAGCTGCTATCAGTGAGGTAGCTAAAGAGAAAGCTGGAGAAGCTTTGGAATCGGCAAAACAGCAAACGGCCGTTGTCAGTGAGGTGGCTCAAGAAAAAGGTGGAGAGACTTTGGAATCTGCTAAACAGCAATCGGCTGCCATCAGCGAGGCAGCTAAAGAGAAAGTCGTCTCCGTTGCTGATGCTACTCGGGAAAAAGTTGGTACAGCCTCTGAAACAGCAGCTGAGGCATACCAGGCTACAAAACAAGAGGCAGCAAATGTCGCTGAAGCTAGCAAGGAAAAGGCTTCTGAATTTTGTAATACAGCATCTGAAGTTTATAATGATAGTAAAGAGAAGGCCGCTGAAGGTGTTGATGTCGTCAAAGAACAGGCAGCAACTACAGCAGAAGATGCCAAGGAAATGTATTCCGAGATCAGCACCGCTGTAACTGAATCCTACGTGGCGGCCAAAGAACAGGTTGCAGAAGCTGCGGAGGCCACTAAGGTTGTTGCTTCTGAAGTTGTTGAACTTCTCTCTCAGGCTGTTGAAACTACTAAAGCTAAAGCTGCAGATCTTGCTAACGCCAGTAAAGAAAAAGCTGCGGAATTTATTGCTGCTGCCGAGCCTACTATAGAAGCCACAAAGAAACAAGCCGCAGAGTTTGCAGAAACCACGCAAGCTAAAGCTACAGAATTTGCGGAAGCATCTGAGCAAAAGTTGAACGAGTTTACGTCTTATATTTCAAAGAATGCCGATGAAGCCGAGGAAGCCATCGTTGCCAAAAGCCAGGCTACTGAGCCCATTACCACTGAACCTCTAATTGTGAAACCTGTTGTTGAAAAGAAATCCATCGATGTTGAACAATCACCGTTAAGCACCACAGAGGTTCCCAGAGCCAATGAGCAACTCATCGCTGGGGCTGAATTAAAGGGCAAACAACTTGCTGACTCGGTTGATGTCATGGCTGATGATGTTCAAGCCAAGATTGCGGAGGCTGTCGAGTCAGTTGAAGCAACAAATGCTGCCCCGGTTTCGAAAGCCACCACCCTGCCACCCAAGCAGCTTGGTCAGGTTCAAGAAACTGAGACTCAGGCCAGGCCTTCCTCAATGGTAGAACCATTACGAAAAGAAGCTAAAGGACGCCCTCATTCTGTTGCTTCTACCTCAGCCCTCTCTGACCACAAGGCAACCCCAGCCAAGAAGAAGAACATGTGTATAATTTGCTGAAGCACTCAACTCCAACGTGTTTTCCTACACTTTGCCAATCAATTTCCCCTTCTCGGTTTTATTTGATGTATTCACTCTTTTTCTTCAATGTAGTTCTGTTTTGAAATTTCCTACTTACCAAACTCAATCTGTACCACCTAGATTGATAGTCCTAGTTTATTTTCGGAAAGCAGTCAAGGGAATTAAACATACTGAAACCACATGTCCTCTTGATTATTCTGTGACACACAACCATGGAATCCGTGAACTCTGGACCTGCTGTATCCTATTCATATGCTTGGTTGCCATTAGATGAATATCCAGTATCAAATTGTATTTTAATATGAGTTGGGAATTTCGTGGGTGGCGAACCAAGAAATCTTATTTTATCAGGAGCGACTAAATTCCGCTGATAGAGTTTGCATTCTAGATTGGCTGATTGGAGCCTCTACCTAGCCAAGCCATTGTGCATGCTAACAGGAATAGAGAGATACCAACGCTGCAGCCATGCCGCCACAGTGCACATATATAGTGGTGGATACAGGCATAGTATCTGGTGATTCCTAATACACGCACTTACTTATTGCATCGGCTCATTGCTGAGGACATGGTGGTTTTGATTCATCCCTCCACCCAGCACTAGTGAGTAAAGAGAATGTTGTTGGCATGTGTTGCTATGGGCTTGAAATATATGAGCTGTTTGACAAGGTATTCAGCAAACCAGTAATTTCATCGGATCTGACAGTGGTATGATAAATGAAATATCAATATAAGAGTTGATACAAAGGCGGTAACACAATATTAATAAATCGCCATATTTGGGGAATCTACTTGATTGCAGAGCTACGGGTGTGCTTCTCCATACTGGCCCACGACCGACATCATCTTTATATACACTATATTTGTTGCTTCCCGCTGTCGTTTCTTTCAGTGGCCACTCCCAAAAAGTGTTAAAGCGTCCACAACCAAGTGTCATGTTCGGAGCAGTAACTAGAGAAACACAACACCTTCTATCTTACACAAACACCCACACACAAGGTATACCCGAGTCATTCAACGCCACGAGAGTTGCTGGAGTTGCAACAATTAAATCTATCTGGGAAGACTTTAAAGTAAAGAATGAATCGATAATTGCCTAGAGAACGGCCAAAATATTCACCTATTTCAACCGCTCAACAGCACTTCATCGATAAAGGAAACGTATTCGGGCTAGCTGTAGGTGTTGTTACAGGGGCTGCCTTTGGTAAGCTTTTGGACTCCCTGGTGAATGACATTATTACACCGCCTTTGGGTTTGCTGTTAGGTAAATTTTTCTGACAGATTGTGAAATACGGACTGCTAAAGAGAAACTATTTCTTCAGGTGCTGCCAACTTTGAAAATCTGTTCGTCGTCTTAAAATATCCAAAGGGCGGCCCTACCAACTACAACACCATCAAGCTTGCTCAAGAGAGTGGTGCGGTGACTTGGAATCTAGGGCTGTTCATTCAGAACCTATGCAACTTCCTAATAGTAAGCTTTGCCATTTACTGGATGGTGCGAGGTAAGGACCCGTTTATCTGAATACCCTTTCTTCCAGCTTGCTGAAAGCTGAAATATTCCACTCTTACAGTCTTACAGATATTTAACAAAGAGGAGATCATAAACACTCAAGTTGCTTGTAAATTTTGCCAAGAAAAGATAGATAAGAGAGCGTTGCGTTGCCAACATTGTACTTCCTGGTTAAACGGCAAAGAAACGGGTTTCGAAGAGGAATAAACTCAAGGACAGCATAATGTTAATCACGTGCGAATCACCCTTTTATCCAAATTGGCATGATCAAGTTACTTGATTACGAGGTTGTCAGAGATGGCCATGGTTGAGGGAATTTCTGGCCCTAGCAGTAAGTAGCGGGTTTTGGAAGGAAAAATCCGATTGTCATTTTAGTAACAAAGAATCCCATGAATACTACGGAAACCTTTTTTTCCTCTACCAGATATAAATACCACTGATGATGATGTGTATCAGTATGGCAGGCGTCCCCCTTGTGCGGTATTTCAGGATTCCACTAGATTCCGCCTTGGGTCATTCGCAATTTTGTCCTTTGACAACCTTGTCAGATGGTAAATAGCTGTTAGTTTGAGGCTCACGTTTCATCACCAAAAAGCGTGGGTTATAGGAATGCAGCACATATCTCATTATACCTCGGTATAATAATTATTATTATTATTGAATTCGTACGCAATCAAATTCCGTGTCCAAACAATCACGGCGTGTGATAGTCACGCAGCGCTTTGTAGGTGCTAAGTTTCTTAATGAGTAATGTTCCTACACTTGAATGTGATGCTCTCACCTAACGTTTGTTTTATTTGACTTCTTGTTGGAATTCAACCAGCGAATTTATAGCTTGCTCTTGACGATTTCGTCTGAGATCTTTACGAGCATTTTACCTGTGTTAACTCCTTTGAAAAGATCCAATAATCCTTGAGGCGCATTCTCCAAGCCTTCCACGATATGCTCCTTAGACTTGAGCTTCCCATCCAAGATCCAGTCGGTCATTTTGGCGATAGCCTGTGGGTATTTGTCCTTGTAATCAAACACAATAAAGCCCTCCATCTTGGCGCGCTGTGAAATAAGGTTCATGTACTTCTGGGGCCCGTAGGGTTTTGCAGTGTTGTACTGAGAGATACCACCGCAAACAACAATCCTGCCATTAAGGTTGATACGCTCCAAAGCATAGTCCAGTGTTTTGCCCCCCACGTTGTCGAAATAGACATCGACGAATTTTGGCGTGGCTTGGACAAACTCCTTGTGGTAGTCGGGTGATTTGTAATTCAGCGCCACATCGAATCCAAGTTCCTCTTTAAGCCAACGACATTTTTCGTCACTTCCAGCAATACCGACAACCCGGCATCCGCATATCTTAGCCATTTGACCGACCACTGAACCAGTGGCACCTGCAGCCTACGGAGATGATGCACTGTTAGGCGTGTAGTGATGGAGATCATCTGATGTGTATTACTTACTCCAGATACTACAACCGTATCACCAGGCTTGGGTTTACCAACCTCGAAAAATCCGAAAAATCCGGTTAGACCAGTAGTCCCCAAAGTGCTCAGCATAGCTCTAGGAGAGATGCCCTTGGGAACGCTAGAAACGGTCTTCAGTTGAATGATACAGACTCTTGAGATCGAGCGGAAACATAGAATACTCACTTGACTTTTTTAACCTCGATTCCGTTGGTTATGGCATACTCCTGCCAACCAAAAGGGCCCATAACGATATCACCAGGCTTATATTTGGAATTTTGGGAAGCCACAACGGTTCCCAGAGATACGCTCCTCATAACACTTCCGATTTCAATTGGGGGAATGTAGGACCGAACTTTATTCATCCAACCTCTTGAAAATTGTGAATTCGTTAGCTCCGCAACCTCATGAACCTCATTGTAAAGGACTGTACTGCGCTTACCTCATAGCTGGATCCAGGCTCAGGTAGTGGATCTTGACCAAGAAGGTGCCGAATTTTAAATCTTCACTTCTGGTAGAGATGGTTTCGGTCACTTCTTTGAAGGTACGGGAGATATCGACCTCCCCCTTGGGGCGCTCCATAAACCGAATCTGTCTATTCAATACCGACATGTTTTGCTTCTACTTACTAGGGTGTTAGTTCGCATCGGCAGTAACAGTCGGTATATAAGGAACCTACCGTTCCTCACATGATCCAAATGGGAATTATGGTTATGTCAGCTATATTCTCGGAGCCCGGCAATTAAGGAGTGGTGGTTGAATAATTTGAAACCAGATGTACCAATCACCCCACGAGGCTGGTTACTGCAGGTTTGACAAAGTACCACAATACAAAGAGGGAGGATCAATAGGGATGATATGGTGGACATGGTGGACATGGTACGGTAGGCCCAGTTCTATGGTGCACCCATTAGCCAGTTCACAAATCCTAGGATACCATCACCATCTCTTATCAATGAGCATTAAAAAAGCAGATGTGGGTCCACCACTGCTACATCATAGATCAAGACCGGAATCGCTGAATTGAGAAATCAATGTTTGGGCTCATCGATTACCAACCGCCACAATCTCACGCCAACCTTATACAAGCACACCATTATCATTGTCCTAGGGAGAAGATCGGGCCGACTTCAATGCTGAGTAATGGGATTGAACGACATTCCAGAAGAATCTTGATGCAACTCACCGTAACACCGGCTTGAAAACAGAGTGATCTACAGTCAGGGAGGAGAGGCCGTCGCGGATTCTGTCCTTTACAAAGCGGATATCGAAGCCTTGGACGCCTTGCCGTGATTGAGTTTCGTACTTACAGGGCACTGATGCGGGTGTACGGCAGCGTGGCTGTGTGCTACATAATGGGATAGGCTCAACCATGCAGAAGGAGTATATTCTCCAGAAATCTGATCGGCTATCTAGCTACCATTCTTCCGAATCGCCCAACTTAACCCCTCTGGTCTAAAGAGCTAAGGACGCAAAGTACATCTTCAGCTGTATAGTGGGGCGTGGTCTAGTGCATACGATGCCACAGTATAGATTCCATACAGATAGAATAGCCATATCTATTTTATTTTAATGTATAGGAAACTTGGGAAAATACCAAAGAATGCAACCTGGCGATACCATCGGATGCGCAGAAACCAGTTGCTGCTTTGGGGAATCCAGGTTAAGGGGTATACTTCAATAAAAACGAGGGCATATTGATCGGGAAGCCAAGGAATAAAATCATCCTGCCATACACGCGGGTTGAGTTGCGCATGCCGGGAGAATACAAAATGGGGTGGAGACGTGGTCTCAATTAAGAGGTAGCGCGAGTAAGAAAATGGAAGGATGTTGGTAAGCTAACAAAAATCCATCCCAACTATACCAAGTGTGAAAAGCTTCTTAAATCTAATTGGAGAATTCGCCAACCGAAAGTAAAAGTATCTGTCAAAATGTGTGCGTTGTATCCAATCTTCAGCACACTGTGTGTTGGGTGGGGGGCGTCTCCTTCAAGAAATACAAATAGCAAAAATGATTTCAAAAGCGTAGTGGCGTTTCGAACCAGGTAAATAAGCAAGGGAAGTGGTGATATTCGAGGGGGAGGAAATCTATTAAAGGTCGGATTTAAGCCAAGAGGATGGTGGGGTCGTGCAGAAAGTATGGCCAAATCAAATCCGGATTCCATAGATTACCATCCACCCAGTAGTGTAAGAGAATCTGATACTGGCTGTTCTTTGAGCATTATGTCATTGCGTTCCAGGTAGCTGAAGTTGAGGGTGGTCGATCTACCACGTAACTAGCTGGGAATACTCCCTGCGACAGGCTTGATCCGTCACCTTAAAATATAGACAATTGATTAAGTCATATACACAACAATTGCAGATTAATCAGCTTACCATGGTCAATAATACCCATCCACCATATATCGTCAGTGTTGTCAATGACATAGATCTTTTCACCAGCTTGAAAACCAAGCTCACCATGCTCACGCGCATTGAACGGGAACTTGGCATAGTAAACCTGGTAACGATCTGGGGAGATGGCGGCCCCGGATTTTGGCTCTGAAATAGCCGTGTAACGTTCGGGAGAAGAGGCTATAGACGGATCAATTGTAGGTGAGGCTGAGCTATGCTTTTCTGATAGCCCAACACCAAAAATAGAGGGCGATAAAGCACCACTGGTTGAATTCCGTGATGTATGAACATTCTTCTCTGTCATGGATGTGCCGGTAGGAACCGCCTGAGATCTATATTGATCGGAGTAGCCAGATATCGGCCGGCTGTCGGATGATACGATACTGGTGACACCTGCTCTGTCCGCAGTTTGTGGCTTCTTGGCGTAGAGTGCGTTGGGATGCGGGTATTTGACGGCTTTTCTTTTCCTCTTCAAATATATTACAGTTAATCCTATAAGCATGATTAAAAAGACCAAGCCAAGCGAGGCTGCCACAGATATCAAGATAACCAAAGGAAGTGGAAGGTGCTCTCTGGAGGTAAAGGTGACGATGCTTTTCGTAAATGCGGATTTGATGAGGCCTGGTGATCCATCCCGTTTCGATGAAACGAGAAAAGGTATCCACTCTTTCCCGTCAAAGAGTGCAGCACTTACGTTCCCGAATTGCTCGAAAACTAGAGCCCCAACCACCAACAAGGCCGACCCGCCATCTGTCTCCGAGTCGTTGGTTACTTTAAGGACGATGCCATTGTTGGCATTAGGTGAGCTTTTCGTCGGGACTATGCTCATGCGAGAAATTTTGCTACTCGGAAGCGGGCTGGTCGGTAAAGCGGAAAACTGGGATCCGTCCCATCTTCTAATATAACACTCGTCTTTTTCGTTTTGTCCAGAGACATAGTGGACGTTGTTACTGGAGTCCTGAACAATCGACAATACTGCGCCAGGAAGTCCATCGTCCCCGCCCTTGGACTCGATACGTCTCCACTGGGATTTTGAGAAATCGTACGAGGCCAGATAGCCCTGGCCTGACGATAATACGAAATTCCCTACAGCAAGAATCTCATTATTGGCAACTATCATGTCTGTTACTTCCCCTTCCAGTCCGGAGGAGAGTGATGTCCACTGCTTGTCTTTCATGTCCCAGGCACATATGTTCTTGCAATCCAAGGAGCCGGCGCGCTTGAACCATCCGGAGACTATGATATTGGACGTTCCAGGGCGTCGCTGAATATTGTTCACCTTGACGGATACATCACCGAGCGAGTTGCCTGTTGAGTCCGATTTAAGAGAGGGAACATCAACAAAACCGTTTCCCCTAAAATTCCAGATAGAAAAGCCGGTGAAAGGTACTGTAGCATTATTCGACAGGCCACCAATAAACAGTTGGTCCTCCGCCACATGCAGGCCATTAACTTCCCCACTCACGCCAGCCCCAATGCCTTTCCACATGCCATTATCAAATATGGCAATGTTGCTGATTCCGGTGGATTTGAAGATCCCACCAACGACCGGGTAGCTAATATTCTGGCCATTGTCCTGCTCTTTGGTGACGTAGTAAGTCCCACAATTGATGGTGGGGCTCTCGATTTCAGATCCAGGGCCAGAACCCAGCTGTTGAAAACTGCCTTGGGAATCGAGAACAATGAAGCCCTGTACTTGGATCGCGGCCGCGGATGAAAATGCGCCTCCTAAATAGAAGGCCCCGACCTGAGAATCCACTGTAGTGGAGTTATCTGCGGCAAATGAGATTGATGTATGAGCCCGACCAGACACATACGCCGGATTAACCCATGAATTGGATGAGAAGTTCCACGCAGTAAAACCAGTGGAGAATCGGTCAAGGTTGGTCACAGTGTTATTGCCGTATATCGCGTTGAAATCTCCAATTACGTGGATTGTATCCAAGCCTGAGGGAACCAGTTTCCTGACTTCATCGTTGACACCATTTCCAATGGCCAGCCACTTATCAAGTACAACATTATAACGACCAATGTTGCGTATGGGTAACTGTGAGTTCCCGACCAAGCCGTCAAAATCACCACCAATGATCAGCTCGTTTCCTCGAAGTATCATTGAGTTGACCGGGCCTCGGGGATATCCACCTACAAATGGAATTAACGAGTCCCGGTTGTACTTCACGACATTTGCGAATTGAAGTCGGTCAACGCCCTGGAAATCGCCACCAATAAACACGGTGGTGTTGGTGGACACGATGGATTTAACAACAGAGTTGTCAGGCAATGATTTCCGCAATGTCTTTACAGGGATGCCTTCCGGGGTTGCAGGCGTATCTGGGAAATACTCGATGACCCCATTGAGGTTGAACAGCGAGCTCACTTTTACAAACTGGATGGAATCCGCTACAACCACCTTTCCAGCCTGCAGAGCACTTTTCTTAGAGACAGTCATAACAACTTTTGGTTGAAAGTCCGCCGACGAGGCCGTAACATAGCCCATGAAAACCAGGACGATATTATCGAAGAGCTCATTCTGAGAGATTGTGTTGGTTGTGGGTTGTGTCGCCGATTTCGTGAGGGTCAATCCATAATCGACAGACACACGGTTGTTGCATTCAGTCGCATAGCACCCGGGTACAGAAGCCCAAATCTCATAATATCCAGATTCGGGAATAAAGGGCGTATATGTGATGGACACGGTATTATCATCGGCGCTTTTGATGGTGTAGGAGAGAATAGATTTTGAGGAACCGGGCTGAATTTGACTCATCCAATCTCCAGTATGTGAAGCACCGTATATTAATGACTGGGCGTTGGCTGAGCAATTAGGATAATTGTACTCCCCAATGGCGTGAACAATAATGTCTAAATGAAAAGATGCTTAGCTGTGGGAGATTCACGGTGACTAAACAACAAGTGTAACCCACCACTCTGATACAGCTCGACCCTTCCAAGACCACCTCCAGCGCCATACCAACTTAATATTTCGATGTTGATGCCATCAAGTGTGATTGGTACCGTAGGTTGAACAACGCGGAACTCTTGAAATGGAAGATTGGGATCTTGATTCAAAGGACACTCATCCGAGCATTGAACCGTCTTCTGTGTGGTAGAGTTGTAATATGATAACGGAAGCACTTGGTTTCCTGGGATGCTTGATACGCTGATATAAAGCACCTTGGTAAGCATTGTGTGGATTGCATTGAACTATTGAAATTGTCAACATACCGAAACGTTTTGGTTCCTCTGCCTTCGTGGTTAGTATTCTGGAGTCGAAGTAGACTTGGGGTGATTGTGACAGGTAATTGCGCCCACCAATAACCCGGCCCGTTATCTCGCACTAGCCAGATATTGTTGGTGGTGTTGGTATTATCACCGCAGACGATATTTCTTGGATTAGAAAATTCCTGGGTATCGATTGAGTTTCCAGCAGATATCTGTTGCGTGTTGAATACAGCGTGAGTGAATGTCTGCAGAATTTCAAATGGCAAGATGTATCTACTAACCGATGCAGTACCAAGATTAACCTCCTGGGTATTTGGAGCCAAATTCTGAGCACCATCTGCGGTTGCGTTGAAACCACCCCCGAAGAATATACCATTGGAATCCTCAGAAGCCCCGATAGTGTATACTGGCCCGTTCAGACCTTTAAAACTAAACCCGGTCCAATTCCCATTTGACCAGGCAGCTAAAGATCCGGAAAAGGTTCGAAGTAAACCATATTTATCGAGAGGGTTGTTTGGAACTGGACTGATGAATGCGCCACCTACATAGACTATGTTCCGCTTGGTATCGCAATATATATCATATACTGGTCCATCTAAGCCTTTAGCCAAGGGGGAAAAGACCTTTGACGTTGGATTGTATACAGCGATATTGTTCACTTCGACTCCACCGATATGAGTAAAATTTCCAGCAATAAAGAGAGAGGATTGGGCCTCTGTGTTGCCTCCGCCTTGTTTCGAAGGAAGGTGGCACATGGAGTTTATCCTACCCCCCAATGATGTGTATCCGATCAACTCGAGAGAATTCTTTGTTTTACGAATAAGCGAATCCACGTTTGGATCGAGTCGGGAAACATTGCCGTTTGGTGAATAAGCAGAGATACCATTGAATTCACCTGCAATCCCTAGTTGCGAAAGTGAAGCAAAATCAATTGTTGTTTGGGTATGCTGAGCTACTGCCAAGAAGGTATTTGAGGAGAATAACAAATATAATAGGCCATAATTGCTGATAGAGAGGAGGAGGGGCTTTGAGGGGATTATCATTCTATGGAATGACTTTGGGGATTATACGGTGCGTGTAATATGTTTGGCAATAAATGCCTTATTTCACGGGTTTGCTATCAAGTAGAATCGAAGGTCTTTGAGAATATTAAGGGATAGTACTTTGGGTTGGAGTATTCGTTAAATGTGGGAGTAGAGCTGTAAAGATGAATTGGTGCGAGCCCGCATCTGCCTATTGGAAGCAAAAGGACCAAACAGCGCTGAAAAGCGATACGAAGCTGGGGTAAAGAAAGTAAGGAGTAAGCGAATGGAGAATGCAGAGCAGTAGCTAAAAGAATTGGCAAGCGAGCAATGCCAACTAAAATCTCCAAGTTATAATCAAACGATCAGTCATGAATAGATTGTTGAGTGATCCGCTGCTGGATCTGATCTGATTGTGCCGAATAGGCTGCAGTAATCAGTAAGGTTCTTAATCTCCTACTGGATTATGGAGTATAATGTATATATATTCATTAACTGCAAATGAGCAAAGTCGGAAAAACGAACTGTAAAAGTAAAGTTACGGCTATTTTTGGTCGAATCCCAAGCTCGATCAGAGTACTTGACAGTAACGACATCTCCTCCTTGCCATATTTATAAATACATTCCTTTGGATCGTGAGCTTAAAATTGGTAAAAAACCCACAAGCTGGGCAATGGAATGATTGGATCAAGGGCAAGATAAGCAGTATAGCAAATAGAATTCAGGGCAGCCGCCTATCATTATCACATGACCTCGAGAATATTACGGAATTATGGAGGAATGACTCGATCCAATCGAAATTTAATTAACAGAGGAATGCCTCTGCTTGAGCGAAATTCCACAATGATGCAGGTCTACATATACATAGCAAAGGGAAAGCAGCGTACTTACGTATGGGCCAATGGAATAAGTCCAGGGGTAACGCAAGATAACCAAGAAACCCTGTTTAATGATCGTAATCTTTGGTTGCAGCAAATAAGGAAATCAATTTGGATGAGGAAGAGATTCCCTCCAATCTCTTATCTTCCGTAATGCTGGTACCGCGGCCATCCTGATTCTTTGACCACGAGATTAATGAAAGATATTCACGGTGTCATTATCTCGCATGCAAAGAAAATTGGCATTCAACGCACTCTTCGGACAATATATGAGCGGCCCATGAGCCCACTTGCACTGGAGCCATCCATCAACGATCTACCTTGGATGATACCTATCTTCCTCCATTCCTGCAGTACGAACTGCATGGGGATGGTAGGTCATCTTGAGACCCACAATCTATCCTCTGACGTGTGTGGAGCCGAAGAATAATGAATATAATAGAGGGGAAATAATATAGCCGATGTATGGGTGCATGTCCAGAATTAACAGTTGGCGTATTTCCAATTAATTTTTGCTGGCGATGTACTAAATGGCGTATGATTTGGCCAAAGGTGATGATGCTACCAGTGGTGATTCCATCACCGTGTTCTGCTGTTCTTGAAGGGATCAATCACCTTTTAATTTCGGCATCAGTTCGATCAAGCTCTAGGAACCGTGGTTGACCATTACGAGATCAACTTGATAGGCGGCTATTATGGATCGTAATTGCTATCTAGCGCTTCCCAGCAAATCATGGCCAACATGGCAATGTATTATTCTTATTCCTTGCTTCTCCCACTTGATTTGTCTCAATTTTTCAGTCGTAGATTAATTTGATGCATATGAGTATTTAACCAATCAAGTAGATTCTTCATATAGCATGGAGGAGTGACGAGCCAATACCTTTGGGGAGTACCAATAAGGTTATGGAATCTGAGCGAACGAACTGGAAAAAGGATCAGTCGCCAGGGAAGTGGTGAGAGGCAGAGCAGTGATTTGACTGGTGTTAATCCGTTCTTACCGAGTGCTTCACAATCCCCAAAATTATAGACAGAACCCGATTGCTCATCCATGGCCAACACAAGCTATGCAATCGGCATTAGAATCAGTCGTTAGTGAATTTCAGGATAGACTAGGTGTGAAATGTGGCTACATTATGAACACATGTTTCACTACTACTGCAGATCCTACACTTTCTTCAGGGGCCATTTGTTAATGATATTTCGTCTCATGGTCTACTGTTGTCTATTCGCTATCACTGTGATTTAGGTGGGGTTTCTGTAGCGCCATCATTTGCACCAGGATGGTAGTTCCAACCAAACCCCCATAGCTTGGCAATTAACTGATAATGAAGCATCTATAGTGCTGACACGATCACTCAACGCAGTGTATTTTACTGATATCCGTAACTTCAGGTAAGATCTACTTGGGATTAGGTTGGAGATCCAAGCACAGAATGAGAGATGGTGTTGTGGAGCACTGCTATATGCATGATAATAAACGCCAACAGCAATACTGATTACGAGCTTTATGCACTTGGGAAATAATTTGGAGAATGATATGTTAATACAAAAATGATTAAAATTCGAGGGATTAGTATATTATTGTGATAGAAATCATTCGGCACGCGATACGCATAACCAGCGTATTATCCTGCGGACGGAATACTGAAATAGGAATTGCTGCCAATCTTGTAACGACTTCTGTTCAAGGATTAGGTCAAACATGTGAGAAGCCGCTTATGTATATTCAGATACAAGAGGGGCACTTTAATGAGCGGAAGTGACTGCGCCCAAGAACATCATCTCTTGTCGTTTCCGCCGCCATCATGATTCTTTCCAGCAGTTCTTCAGGCACCTCAAGATCCTCACAGGCACGACGCAAGTTTGCTAGTACCGCATCGAAGTTGGCATCATTTAGATCAAGTAGGCGTTTGTGGGCAGCACGCATCTTGCGTGTGTTTATCTGTTTTCCGCCGAGGAGGTGTACCAAGAATAGTGTTTGCATACGTTCCAGACGCTCAATATTAATTCCCTTAAAGAATAAACGGGTTTCTTCCACTGTCACATTGTGGTGATAAAACTGCTTTACAATCTTCTCCACCTTATCTACTCCTAATATTGACAGAACTGTTCCTTCAGCTGGCTTTTCGTTGTAATATACCTCGGTTCCATTTTTGAAGGGACACTCGATAATTTCTTCGTTTGATTCGGTGTACATTGTTTTGTTCAACGCTAAATATTTGAGCACAGTACCCTCTAGGCGTTCAAAGTGTGGTATAAATCAAAATGGTGAGAGTTACAGCCGTATTTACAAACAACAAGTTGATTAGCGGGTCAGTTCGAAATATTGGTGTGAGGCAAAGTGGTATTGAAGACTAATGAAGAATGACGAGAGTGAAGAAGCAGCCGACTCTATTTAAACTAGCATCCCATCTCTCTTCAAATGTTGTACAAAGTGAACTTGGCTGAGAACACTGACTCTAAGTACATCTAGCAACATTCATTCAAGTCACACTCATTGCTATAAAAGGGCATTCATCAGGACATAGTTAATATTCCCTACGTTTTAGTCCACCTGTTACCGGAATTATGGCTAATCACGGACTCAAGGAGGAGAATGCCACTCAGGTTCACTGATTAAATATTACTTCTCCCAACCTCCTTATTGAAAATCCTAGGTAAATCAAACACAAGAACACATGTACTGTCCATAAAATGTTCGCAGCAAGCCAATTTTCCCTAACTAGTTTTGAATTGTCAACAATTGGTTAAATGCTCTGCCGCTGATTCTTACTACTTTTACACCTGCCCTAAACAATTGGAAAGGCCTCGAACGGCCCACTAAGCCTATTCTTATAAATCAAGCCAGACCCTGTTTGCCAACAGGAAACCATGGTTACATCAGCTCCTTGATATTCCTCACTCGAAAAGGGATCTAATGTACATCCCGTATTTCTGCTTGGAGAAATCTCTACAATGATAGGGCTGATTGTACGCTAAATTGTGAGAATAAAAAAGGACCATTTCAGAGATCCCTCCCAGCTTAATATATAGTTGTCTCAGTCTTCAGTGTGGTGCGAAGGTCTCGTTCTGAGTTAGCTATTGGCAAAACCATCGTATATTCTCTTTCCCGATCTACTGAAGGGATTGTAGGGAGCACAATCTCCGCATGCTCGAGTGAAATCGATTATTAGGAGGCTCTAGCTGGAGGCTCAGCCTGGCTCAGCGCCAGACAACTCTTGCCATGGTTCAGCAATTATATTACAGGTATGAATAATTGTAGAGCAATTCGCACAAATGTACATGATATAGTGATAGTATTACCATGAAATAGCGCGGCCATATAGGTACAAGAAATACTAATACCAGGGCAAATGAGGCATATCTGTTATCTTGAAGAATAATCATCATCAAATGCTAACCGCATTTAGTAGCCTGTGTTATACAAAGTATTTCCGCACAGAAGGATTGGTAATTTGGCTTATCGAAATGTCTGGTCAAACATTGACTAAATACAGGGGAGTGGAAGCCTGAAGCCAGTCAGTACATAGTTTTCGCCTGGAGGGAACAATATCGAATGGATATGGTGGTAATAGACAATCATATTGGTTGGGATTGAACTGTATGACCATAAAAGAAGTGATACACGCTATCCAAGCCAAAACAAAGCGTGTAGCGAGATACATGTGATAAAAGGATTAGCCTGCATGCTTTGTGTCTAATTCACAAATTCGGGGGTGATGTTTGATGGGCTACGTTAGCCATATATGCTAGGATTTCGGGGAGATACATCATAATGAGGAAATCGCTCTTCCTTCCCTAGCGCTCTCAGCCACATTTGCGTCAATGAGGTTGTGAAAAGAATAACTTGTTCGCACAAGTTTCGACCTGAACAGTATTGCCTGGGTGTCTTAATACCCTCCCCCAACTCAGTACATATATAGCTTGTATATGCTTAAAATACTCGACTGCGAATATAGTAGCCGCAGACAAAATTGAAACCTCCCATTTGATACCACAAAATTCCCGGCTATACTACGTGAAGATATCCGACAGGTTGATTAATTTGAACTCGTATACTAAATCATTTGGTCTTCCTGTATTTCCTATAGTAGAAGAAGGTGACGCCTTTCAAACACTACTTGGATCGGATAATGGCTTTGCTTTTGCATGAAGGACAGTGCCCCAAATCTAGTGTAACCTCGGTTCCTTCGAGAGTACTCAGATCCATATTTTAACTAGTGAACCCAGGGAGTATGCGATTTAGAATATGAAAAGTGTTCCGTCTTCGTAAGCTCTACGTTGTGACTATATATGTATCCCAATGGAATGGAACATGTCTCAATGTTGGTATATATATCCATATATTGTTCTGATAGGAATACATAGCAGAATTAACAAGGAAAATATCGTCGCCAGAATTCTTGAAGAACGTAGGCACACCATATGACCAAGCAGCTTGAATTATCTAGAAAGATCAGTGCGCAAGATACCTCTAGATATGTTACTCGTCGCTTTCTGCCACCAACGTCCTGTGGTATGATACGAGCGCTATGTATCATTAGACTACAAACATTTCCAGAATAGGTGTGAATGCTATCTCAAAGATCATTGGCGATGGTCTCTGCGCCATATTCACTACCACCCATGACAGATGCGTAAAAGTTTGATAGAGCATCGCTCCGGTGCTGTTGATCATTCCTGCCCCTCCTTGATAGAAGATCGAATTTTGTAAATAAACCAGTGGAAAGCGTCATGCATTGTAGAAGCGTTATCTTCTATGGAATTATGCCATCTTGAATGACCCATCTTGAGAAGTGGTCAGTTGGTGCTATGGAATCATTCCTTTGAGATGTTAGTGCATATGTATATCAGCCTCTCGCCCACACATGTAAGCCTGCTTTTTGCAAAGCGGGTATTCTGGATCATCACTTCCAGTATCAGATCAAATCTCTCTCACTACAACTTTATACTAAATCCGACTTGTGCAAGATCTTAACACCTAATGATATTTCGAGGCTCTACTATATATCTAAGATTTTGTAAATGATTAACCAGAGTGCTTGGTAGAATGTGTTTGGATTTTGATCAAAAATTTTCTTGATACTACCTAGTCACCCCACACTTCCCGCTAGCATATTTACAGAATCCAGTCTTCTTTCAAAGGGAGCAGGAGTATCTACAGCACCGGAGCGAGGGTGTATTGAACTCTTGGGAATTTGCTCCAGCACACTGTAATCCTGTTACATCGGAACCTGTACTCTATATTAACAGAAGACAGGGTGCACAGTCAGTCAATAGTATGTAACCCTTTATATCTCATCCCAAGCTTGCATTGTCTCCCTACAAAAATGCTGACCCACTTGGTGTGCGCTGAGTCACAACTTAGAAGACAAGAGACGGCGGTTCCAGTCTCACATATCACTACAACATGTTGCAATCCATGTGCCTTTGGGCCTCGCTGAATGGCCAAGCCAAAGTTATGGATGGCAGTGCATATGTTGCAGAACCATCGCAACCAGGGTATCTTTGAAATAGCAACTCCACCTTTTTCTGGAAATGCTGGTATCCTAAATATCAGTAGCTCATTAGTATTGTTACACAGCGCATTCATGGCATCCTTCTGCAAGCACTAGAAGGATTATGATGAAATCAACCTATGTTCTTTTTGTTTCATTATTTTCTCGTAACCATACCTATATTGTGAGCTTCCATTCTCGTCAAGATCATTCATATTTCTTTTTCGACCACTGGGTTTTTTCTGATTACAAGATATGCAGCATGATGCTCTTGAAGATTAGGAACTGAAATAGGGGAGGTGGTACTACAGAGTATTACAATGCTTTGGATTGATTACGATATTACCATTTGGAAAGTTTCTAGAAGTTTGAAAGTGGTTTGTCTCTCCTATTCTATTCTATTCTAGTATGTGGAGCAAATTTGGAAAGCCTCGAGAAGCTTTCTATTTTTGACGGAAGGTTTAATTACCGATTATTCTTTGCAGCACTTTGTGACCTGACCTTAATTCATTTTATAACTTGCCAATATCAAAATTAATAATACACTCCCAGCGATGGAACTGGCGTTATTTTACTTGATAGGTTCCATCATTTTCAAAATTCGCCCATATATTTTTCACACCAGTTATTGGTTGTTGGGTAATATCAGGATCACTCATTCATCTACAATAAAAGAGATTGATTTGCCTCAAATCCTTCCTTCGTCTCTATATTCTACCTCAACCTTTTTACCCGTAATGGATCACAGCGGTCATGATATGGGAGGCACAACAATGCCATCACCCAGTAGTGGTAGTGGCGGTGGCGGGTTGGCTCTTCCTCCTCTAAATCCTTTAGACCCTTTGTACAATGCAGGTAAACCGAGCAGTGGAAGCGGTAATACAATGAGCCCTGGCTCAATGACGCCCGCAGCCTGTGCAATGAACGTACGGTATAGCGTATGTTAATGTTGGTTGAAACCAAATGGTCTCATCAGTTTTTCTTTAGATGGTTTTCACAATGGAGTACAACAATATGTGTTTAGTTTTCAATAGTTGGCAAGTCCGCTCTGGTGGTGGTATGGCCGCTGCTTGCATTGTGACCTTTGCTATCGCTGTCGCTTATGAGTTAGTTCGCTGGGGAATCCGCGCCACAGACAGAAGAATCTTTAAGAACGAGCATGTTCTGAAAGATTCCAAACGCAAGGACGACTTTTTAGTCTACTCGTAAGTCACTTTCGTAGGGCTGTTCTAAATCAATCTGGACTAATCTTAAAGTAGTGTTCCTTGGGTGAAGCAGATACTTCGAGCAATTTTGTACGCAATTCAGGTCCTCATATCTTTCTTTTTAATGCTTACCATTATGAGCTACAATGGCTATATTATGATTAGTCTTATTCTTGGAGCGTTTGTTGGGTTTTACTTGTTTTGCAGAGATGGAATACAAGGCTTGTAAGCCGCTGATAATTGCCTAGTCAAGCATAGGCGCTCATAACCACATAGTATTACCCTTGACCTAAGCATGACCCTATTAAAAGCCTCCAACTCTGGCTGACGAATATGATGTTTTTCTGTTGTACATAAAATAAAGCTTTCATATCCCAATAATTGACATGAACGCATGAAGCAATGGTTTGGTCAACATCAGTTCGCTCACATGACGGGTTTTGCTTATCTCAAGCTGCATAATACTGCATCGAAATCGATACTTGGGATTCGGCCAGCTTCCATTAGTTTTCTGTCGGATTACCGTATTGGGTCTTGTGCGATCTCATGGGGCACAACGATGTTCTTCTAGGTGGTTGCCTTTTTTAATGCACTGTTGGTAACCAACGCGCCCCATTTTTTCGTTATAGCATTCTGGTAAGACATTGGATGCATCTGATTCCCATATATGGGTATTCGGTAGAACAGAACCTTGACGAATGCCTTCTAGTTAATATCCTAAAATATTCTTCCCCTGGAGTGTAGCCCTGCTAGCGGGTGAAGTGCGTTTCAGGTGAGTTTGCTAATGCAGATGACCTACGACAGCTCTGATATTAACTGAGTACAATTCTTTTCCAAATCAGGTGGAAAGTCGATTATTTCTTCTGCATCGATGGGTATACTGGGACCAAGGGTAGAGCTACGATTGACTTAAATATGGTTAATTAGCCATTTACTACAGCTGTCTCCTCCGATATCCTTTCGTTTACCGAGCGCAAAACCTATTCGTAAAGATGGATCATAGCGGACATGATATGGGCGGCATGCCTATGCCAAGTAGCGGTGGTAGTAATGGACTGGCGCTACCGCCATTAAACCCCCTCGACCCATTAAGTAATGCTGGTAGCAGCATGAGCGGGATGGATCATAGCGGACATAACATGGGGATGTGCAGCATGCAAGTGAGTAAACACATTTCAAGTATGCCATGAGAAAAAACTAAGACTTCTTTGCTCCGCACTCAGATGGTCTTCAACTGGCAATACAACAACCTGTGTGTGGTTTTTTCTGGCTGGAGAATCACCTCGGCAGGAATTATGGCGGCTTCTTGCATAGGGATCATACTTATTGCCTTCATACACGAATACATACGAAGGGCTGCTCGACAACTTGATAATCATATCGTGATAAAGAATTCGAAAAATATAACTCCTGTTGCAGTATCCGAGGTTGTTGAAAAATCGGAAAGCCCTATTCCTGGCGATTATTACGGACGGACCCGAGTACTGTTGCAGATTACTTGGTTACAGCAGTTTTATCGCTCATTGCTGTACGCTTTACAAGTACTAGTCAGCTTCTTTCTCATGTTGGTATTCATGACTTTCAATGGATATCTCATGTTTTCAACCATCATTGGTGCTGCCCTCGGCTTCTTGGTATTTGCTAGGGATGGCATTACTTCGGGGAAAGAACTCTCTTGCCACTAACATCCGCCATCCTTGAACCTACTGAACAAGTGGCTCTTTCTTTTACATCTATTTTGAACCGTTGTTATTATTTTTCTGCTTTACTCGTAAGGTCCTACAACCCTCATTTTTCAGAAGTTTTATTGACTTGAAAGGCTTCCAAATAAAATGAAATCAGTCTCCCACATCCGTTGAATTTACCTGTTTTTATCCAGTGGCGAATATGACACTGAGATCAGAGGCTTCCCAATTAGTATGACTCAGCCCTAACCCTAATATCTAGCACCACACAATGCATACAGTGCTCACTTAAACCACAATATCTACCTCCCTATACCTCTCGGTATGCGTCGCTATTCCAAAGATAAAGTGTACCTTATACCGCCTCAGCAAACAAGGAAATCACAAACCGACAACGCAGCAACGCAAAGATTGACTACTTTTGGTCGTTCTCCAATTCCGAACAAACCTCAGATCAATGCTGAGGTAGTAGTGCCGGTGTACAAAATCAAACGCAAGGGGACAGTTATAGTCTCAGACAGCGAGGACGAATTACCACCACAGTCAAAACTTGTAACGCCTAGGAAATCGAGGAAGTCGTCGAGTTTAGGCGACGATAGCCAGGATTCTCAGGAGCAGTCGGCAGAAAACCACTCGGCTATTGAAAAGGATGACGAAGCCGAAGAATTTGACCCAGAAAAAGCGGAGGCCGACTTGAGGCAAATGGTTTCAGAGGTACAGTCTATTCAAGGCAGCTTCGTTTTTGGCCGCTAGATATATTTACTCTGAACTGCTTTTCAGATCAAAAGCGAGATAAAACGACTAGATCGGATGACCCAAAACCTCGAAAGTAAGGTGAATGTGATTTGCTATTACTTAAAGAAAAGGACAACTTCTTCAGCTGCAGCGGCTAGCTTAAACGCGCCTACCAGCCAAGAGGGATATCCTTCCACAGTCCGCCCATCATTGAAAAATGATGATAGTCTCGATAGCACGCTCACCTCTCAGAGCGACATTTCAAATAATTCAAGTAAACTCGGGGCAGTCCCTGGTTATTCGCAAAAAGTGTTACAATCTGGCACAGCTCCCTCTTTGCCAATCAACAGACAACATTCCGAGCCAAATGAAAGGTTTTCTACGAGGTTGAGACATTGGGAATGAATGTTTCCATTAATCCGATGTTTTTGAGTTTGGCTCAATTTATCCAGGTAAATGATATGCACCTTTTATCCAACTCGTTCCAAGCACGAATGACAATTGCAGCATACGGAAAAGCAATGGATTACAAACATAGAGAAGTCAACTGCGTAGCTGCCTGGTTGGTTCTTTTTTGGAGTCCGTTTCTTGCATAATTATTAATTCAGACTTAGCTCCGAAGATGGGTATATATATTATGTCATATATTACTACATATTCACCGGAATCATAATATTGGATGATTGCATGGAACAGTGAAGTAAAGCTATGGAACACATCTACTCGAGAGTAAGCCGATTGTTGATGAAACCGTCTTTGCTCCTAATGCTTACCCGCTTTCAATTTCAATAGGATGGTCACTCATATCCCTAAGCATGTATTGCGAGAGAACCCTCAGGAGCTATGCTTAGTTAGCCCATCAATTCTTGCTGTTGGATACGACGACAGCATCATCGGCCATTCATATCTATCTTTGATCCACTTTCTGTCAGTTGAACAGAAAAAAGTACATTGAATTTCTTGTGGATTGGATTGATTGCAGCGCTTAACCGTCGTGCTAGATATTGATTAGAGTTCAGCATTTTGATGCAGAAGATCATCTCGAACGAATATCAGCCATGGCTTCCATCTCTAGGAGCCAGTTAGAGTACGCTTTCGGATCTGGAGGAGGAGACGGAGTTGTAGTAAGTGCTGCCGATGGTCAGAGTGGAATATGACAAGTCTAAGCTCATATTTCTACAGAGACTATGGAGGTTCGAGTGTCCTCAAGATTACGCCGAAGATTCAAAGCTGCGCTCCTTGACCCTTGCTCACGCCGAGCATAAGGACTCAGTCAATAGTGTCTATTACAACCCGGATCGAGGGATTCTTTTGTCAGGTGCAGATGACGGAAAGCTGATCGCCTATTCGATGAACAGTGCCTCCGTTGTTGACGAGTTTCAATACGCCGATAAAGTGAGGATTCTTTGTTACTTGGTATTATCCGCTGCATACTGATCGTAGTGAGGGGTAGGTCATCAATGTCACAGGCAATCCTCGAAATGGCAACTTGTTACTCGCCAGGTAACTGTGTATACGCAGTAGGGATTGCTGTTCCTTACTTATGGTTTACGCTTCTTAGCCTCGAAGCCAAATCCGACCAACTGCATATATGCGACTACCGCACCAAACAGCCATCAGCCCAAAAGTTCGGATTCCAACAGCCCCAGTTGTTGACAAGAAATGCGAAGCCCTCTTTTGATTCGACGGGGAACATGGTGATCTGTGGTGATAATAACGGAAAGATGCATATATGGCACGTTGCTAGCTGCCAACCGTCTTCCTATTCATCGATGATTAATTTTCCATTTGTTATTAGGGATTTGAGACATCTAAGCAAAGGCTCACAAGTCATCCCAGTCCATGGTATTTATACGCTCGGTTTTTATTGAAGTATTCCCAATTCATGGTTTTCTTTAGATTCCGCCATTTTCTCGACCCTATTTCACCCTGAGCAAGACATCATATACTCTGCCTGCGTTAAAGGCTCTATGGGATTTACTAGTTATTGCAATAATGAGTGTTAAAACCAAATGGATTAATAACTTATCACCAAAATCGTCGGTTTCGAAACATGGCTAATAAAACATCCGCCATAGAATATCGGAATTTAGCTGCCTAGCAGGAGTTGGGTATCTTCTATGCTGAGGCGCGCCTTTCCAATAGCCTTTGTATACGTAGTTACCGGCTCTTAGTATACATATAGAATGCTTGCATAGGAGGATCGGATCGAGCTCTAAACAAGCTGTTCCATCACACCTGGAGTCTGTGGTAGAGTGTATCAAGTCGACCAGTTAATTGCTATGTTACACTCCTAAACCACCAGTAGATTCATTGATGGTTCGTCAGTTACTAGCAGTTATCTGATAGTAAGAGAGAATACTCACTGACCCACCAGCTCACACGCTTCAGACATCTGGATTGCCTTGTATCCGATTAACTACGCATGGCCAGAAAACGCATCAATGACTCTTATTCCTTGAGGATCGATTGTCGCAGAATGTGACGCACTGCAGTGATCGGAAATAAATTGGCCTGTCCACGAAACGAAACAAGTTCAGTCATTTCGATAGGCAGTAGGTCTTGACCGGGACTCTATACTGCTTCGAAGAAGAGCGTTAGAAATTTCGTAACATGTTTAGATATGAGATGTTGGAAATGCCAGATCCCGACAAAATAGAAACAAAATGAAACCGTTACAACTCTCCACAAAAACCGTGTGGCCAGCCTCTGCTATAAATACCAGCCATGAGCTCTCTTCGTCCACTGGGATCCTAGATCTTAGTGGAAGGATTCTTGATCATTCAAAGGCTGAAGCAACTCTGACCAGGCTGCTTTGACATTTTGATATTAAGAGCCCTAGTTGATCAGCAGAGGCAAACACTCTAGGAATCCTACACCCATACTGATCATTACCAGTCGGCTCCTAGATAGGTTTGGTTTGTCAAGCCCTTCATTCTTGTCATGGGACTATATTCCGAAAATGTTATTTGCGCAAGCAATCGCAAGCTCTACGGAGGTATATCGGAAAAGACGGGGATTGCCGGCGGCGGTTGGGAAAACCATTCCGAGTATCAACCAGTTGAAGATGTGATCACTCCCGACTCCATGAGCACCTCCTCATTCTCGGCTCATGAACTGGACCATCAAACTCTAACATCGGAGTTGACATATGAGTATCAAGTCCCATCCTTGAACAGCAGCCCTTACAATCCACTCTCCGGCGATTTTGAGCAATTCATGCAAGAATTGAATGGAAATGGGCTAGGCCTCAGCTCACCCAACTACATAGATTCCCTCCTCTACTCATCAAGTAACGGGAGTACCTCATTTCCATCCCATTACACCCCGACTGGCTTTCAACCATCACTTCCCACAGATCCAGAAAACGCTCCCCACATGCACCAGGTTGGTCAACACAGTTTCTCCGAAGTCTTTGACCATTTCACCGAGTTCGTCAAGACTGCGGAGGACTCTTACTCCTATCCAGTTGTTACCTCCAACGGCTTTCATAATGGCGGGTATGCCTGCCAGAATATCGATCTCGACTCTCTATCTCAGAAAATCAGTGGTTGCAGGAAAGTCAGCAAGAGGCCTTCATACCAATGCACTTACGAAGGGTGTGAGAAAACCTTCACCCGACCGTACAACCTCAAATCCCACCTGCGTATCCACACAAACGAGAAGCCCTTTCTATGCCAGACCTGCGGGCAATCATTCAGCCGGCTGCATGATATGAAACGCCATGCTCGCCTTCATCTTGGAATCAAACCTTACCTCTGCCATATATGTAACCGTTCGTTTGCCAGACTTGGTTAGTGTGATGTGTTTCGTTTACGTTTCATTTGCTGCCGCTTACTGATAGATTTCATCCATCTGGGATTCATGTCGATCCGGATATTAACCACGTTAGACGCACTCAAACGCCATCTAAGTGCAAACTCAAGGAACGGCGTTTGCGGGAAAGAAGGTGTTAAAAGAACGAAAACCACCCGGCTGTTACGCTACAGTGAGTAAGCGGCGGTGGTTCTCTAGTCGATTGGTTCATTGGTTCATTTATTTATTCAACTACTCCTACCGTGATAACATAGAGAACATGCCAGTTAATAAAGTACGCGTCATTCGCCTGGGATTGTGTTTCTACGGGATTTCAGGCCCCCATTTGAAGAGACTTGGCGCCGGTAGGAGTGGCGAGCACTCGAGTGCCAATTGCTCAGGTGGAGACGTGCGAGCAGGGGTAGCGTGCGTTTATTTGATAATAATACACTGGATGGGAATGAGCTTTACACAGAGTTCATTTCAGAGAAGATAGTTTCCGGCCTGAAAAGTGCGGAATTCGTACGAGACAGCCTGGATTTGTTTGCCACCAAACCATCGACCATTCAAGCCGAGCTTAGCTTGACCAGCAGCTAGGCAGGGGTTAAAGAGATGGGATTAGTTCCAGGGAGAGAGGAATTCATGTTTGGCAGTTCTCACCAGCACCGTCGGAGAACTGGACGAAAATTCGGACATCCGAAGTGGGTGCTTCATCTTCGGGTTGCACCAGTACTTTCACGACTGAACCAAATTTACTACATTCTTCTGAAAACTCGGTCTTTAGTTCATCATCTACCTCGGACACGGTGACCGCGTTCTTAATCATGATCACGGGCGAGAGCTAGTGCATACAAGATACGTTGAATGCCCGACATCATCAATATTTCCTTAAACGGTAGATTACCTCGTCGCTGCGAGCCAACTTGCGCATGATAGCGTATCTCTGGCTTCCTGAGATGCTGACATGTTCCTCATGTACCACCGAATCCAACATCGTTTGCCGCCCACGTGTAACGATCTTCGCAGCAATCTTCGCAGCCATGCTATTCGACATTTGCCCGGCTACGAATGGAGCATGTCAGCATACGGTGGCATACAGCCGAGAGGCCCTTCTATAGGAAGGTGGAATACCTATACTATTGTTTATGTTTTTGGCTGCGTGGAGTACTTGTTCCGGCACCTGAGTCGCAAGCACGGACTTGGTGATCTTTTTGATCTCCTCCATACCTTCTCCAAGAGGTCCGCCGACAATGGCTTTACATACATGTAAAGAGAGGCCTCCAAGCTCAAACCCATTCATAGCGACTACTGCATTGTCGGCAACGATCTCATCTTGAAATTCGACAAATCTGCGTTTAGAAAAGAGCCGAATTAGAGGTGTGGAATTCTCAAGCAAGCCTTGGCGACTAATCAGGGGATAGCCTACATTGGGTTGGTAAAAGCGAAAGGAACTAAACTAATTAAGAGTATCAAACGAATCGTCTACTAACCCATAGCCTTTGTGTTTCTTTGAAACCAGATCCGGCTAAGACAGAAAGCCTCGTTAGAAATGGTATGGCGTGGTTGAATGGGCGTTGCGCAATACAAACTATCAGTATGCATTTCTCAAGGGCTCCAAATGCCTCAAATAGGCTAGCCAGGTTCTCCTCGCTGATGAACTCGCTTATGTTTGCAACGTATATTCGGGTGGCCGGTTTGTTGGGAAGGCCTTTTGAGACGAGAGGTGATGAGGAGTTACAAAAGCATGGAATGGTCAACCATCAGTTGATATAAAACGTACCATCTACAAGCGTTGGTGAATAATTGTTGGGTCTACCGACTTTAAGTTGCCTAACAATCTACAAGTTCAAATACGTGCAAGGAACATCTAATCTTAACAGGGCGTTACCTTCCACCTAATTCTGCCCCGTTCATAGTTTCCAACGCGAGCTCAGCTGCCTCGGGCGTTTCAAATTCGATGAAACAGAAGCCTTTGTGCTTTCCGGTGATTGGATTTAAAGACATGCTGATATTTTTGACATAGCCGAACTGGCTGAAGACTGCTCTAATATGCTCTTGACTAAGTTCGAAGTATATGGAGCCTACATAGATTCGAGAGAGCGCCGATACAGTCTTCATGTCCGAGCTAGGATTTGCCCGAGTGTTGTTTGTCTCTGAAGTCCGTAGATCTGTCACTGACGTAGAGTTCTGTGAGGTCTTCTTGAGCTAAAAGTAGTATTTCTTAAGGAAGCCAAAAAAGAAAGGAGATCCAAGTAAAATAATCCTTACTGTGAGCTGAATTTCTTTTATATATGCCCGCGCTTGGTCCGATGCTTTTCTTTGCTCTTCGGTAAGTGCTGGGCGGGTTTCGCTGGACGTCGCCCGGTGTTGGATTGTGCTGGAGTCAGAGATAAGCGTATCTACATAAATTAAACTACCCATGTAACAGAGGTCAAACAAACATACGTGTAGAAAACAGAAAGGGGATTGCGTGCAATTATAAACTATGTGAAGTCAAGCAATATGGTGCTTTGTAGAGTCCAAGTAGTCAAGAAAGTAAGCGCTGAGGGAAACCATATGCAAAAAGGGCATACCTTTCTTGGTTTTTACAGACTTGTATTTTCCCAATGAATCACGTCTCGTAGAAGCTCGCTTTCTACTATGAACATTCTCTAAGGTATCTACCTGTCGCTCTTCCGTCATGAGGTGAGAAGCCTCTTCCCAAGTTCACCGTGCTTATATCACTGAAAAATAGCATATTCCCTTCCTGATTAATTCATATATAGGGAATCGATTTAATTACTGTTGATAGATAATGCATTATATTTTCTGGCATATGGAACTGTTTCTGTATCTTGAGGCCCAATCTGCGATAATGCAACTCACTCCTGAGATGAAAGCAGCCTATCCAGAAATCGATTTTTCTGTATCCTCACAGCACTGTACCAAAGATACCAGACAATGGGATGACTAACTCTTCAATATAAACCACCAATACATGTCCATAGAGCTAGCGCCAAGTAACGTAGAACGTTGTAGATACAGCCATCACAATTGACTCGATTGAATTTGGAATCGATTTTGGGTAGTGTTTATAAATTGCATTTATATTCAGTACAGTACATTTATGGCGCGAACATCGCCGTTGTGCTTGTCCAAAGCGACGCTTAAATATGCACACATAATACTAGCGTGGCGACTGACGTGTGGCGTTCACATCGAGACGATTCACTCCATCACCTCAAACACTGCACCGGGGATGGCTCGGAGGCGATCCAAGTACACTTGTCCAAGACCACTTGCAGGAGTGAGCACACCACCTTGCGACCTGCACTCACTACGGCTCAAGGCCATGGTGATTGCAGCCTCGGCGACGTATTTACATGTCTCAGAGTAGCCGGGGTCGCCACTGCCATGGATCTTTCCACGGACTTTGATCTTCTCGTCCGAATCTACCTCCGCAACCAGTTCAGATGTGAAGAATCCCTTCTTGATTTGCTCCTCGGATGGCCCTTCACCTTGTGCAGGGACTACCTTCTTCAGTAGCCAGCGCGTGGGCGCAAGAGCGATGCAGATGCTAAGAAGCATAAACCCATAGGTAACCAAATACCCAATCACGGCGGAGAAGGTTTGTGTTTCGCGGTAGGTGAAATTCTTACCATACGAATTGCCAGTGATCCCGTTACTACGACGAACCACCTTCTCATTGACCTGGCTCATGAAAAACAGCCCTTGCCAGCTGCCAAAGTCTTTGTCGTAGTACACCTTGGGGAAGCGGAACTTTTCAGGGCCACGGATTTCCACTGGGTTCAACATGTATGGATCACTGAGCTCTTTTAGGCTGACTTTCTCTTCCATCATGTTGATCCCAGAATGAATAGTCCCGCCACTTAGTCCCATCTTCATCTTGGAAATGGTCATTTTGACAGATTTGGTAGGTTTGTTGTACTTGTCCTTGATGTAGCTGGTCATCATGAAGGCGCCCATATCTGACGGGACCGAGTCGAAACCACAGAAGTTGACAATCAACGCGTTATTCGCGACCGCTTGATCGTGGAACTTCTCAATCATCTTCTTCACCCACAATGTCTCGCCGGTGATGTCGCAGTAGTCGGTACTGCTCCGAACACAAGCCTCCACTGTAGCGTTCCATTAGCTCGTGAGATAGCAAAACATCATTAAAATACCAACATACCAAGAAGGGAGCCATGCTTGGCAAAAGGACCTTGTGTGCAATTATTGTTAGTAAGCTTCCGACAGGATACATGGTTTGGTTTCAAGCGCTTCCATACCAACAGTGGAAATGACTACTTTCGCTTGGCCGGCAAGCTGCTCAAGCGACTCTAGGGAAGAGGAGTCGGCGGTGACAACCCCGAGGGTGTCCTAAAAGCGGGTCAGTCGGCCCCGTATGCTTGAGTATGCTATTGTGTATTGAGAACCTACCTCCCAAGAAGAGTCCATCTGCAGAACTTCACTTCTGATCTGATCAAGTTTGTTCTCACTTCTGCCACCCAAGGCCCATTTCAACGACTGGTGAGAAGGTTAGGGAGGTTACCCTGCGAGTTTTCGGGTGGTGACGAAACAACTTACTTTTGGGGCGTTGCTGGCTAGGTAGTGAGCAGTTCGTGACCCGGTAAACCCGGTGGCACCCCACACTTTGAAACTACCGTGAGTCCCTCGACTTCAAATAGAAAGAAGAATTTTCAAAATGGCTTACGTATAATGTCGTATTTGCGAGCGGAGCGGTCTGATTGTTGTGCCATCTTAACTTTTATGTCAACACTCGAGTACGAAGACCTTGTTTATATAGAAAAAACCCCGACTGATGATGTCAACCTTATATCGTTTTTATCTTCGAGCATTGGACACCTAGTTGAACATAAAAACCCTGAATAAATCGGCTTTAGGGGTATTACGGAATCTCGGTCCGATATCTTACAGGCCCGCGAGCACAGACATTCATTCCCATCGAATGATTTGTCTACAATCTGAATAAATGCTTCATAACATTTATCGAGTTTGAAGAACTCGATCCTATTCCAAATCCACAATTATGGTGCATTGAGTTCAGCAACAGTACGAGAGATTTCCGATTTGAATATCCGCAGCAGTCTCTATTAGTCGTTATCAACCCTTTTTTAGGCTAGTCGCTCCATCTGCTTTCTTCAGATCGAGTGGCCTAATAATCTCAGCAATAGAGGCTCTCCGCGGAATTCCTCGCTGTTTAAGCCATCATCTTTGAATCGCTGCGAAGCCTATAGATGCTGTTGAGTGTATTTGGTGTACATAATATCTTCCACCAATCTGTTGATGATTGATGAAGCCAAAATCGAATGAGGCTGGATGATGTAAGCATTGGTAATCCAATGTCCTGGATTCACTGTGGAACCTATGGAAGTTGCTGAATATACTTGGCGCTTCATAACATCTTTCACTGCTCTGCTGATGAATGATGGTGCTGTCGACTGAAATTGCATGGTGCAAGTATTCATGAACTGTTGAGGCTGATTGGTTAAAGGGAATGACATGTCTCGCTTTTCAATGGTTCTTATAGTGCGGGCGATAAACCATAATGGCGATAGTATACTTCATACACATTGCCCGATAGATATAGGCACCGTATTTAACTCGATAGAATTTGGAGTCGATTTTTGGTAGTGTTTATAAATTGCGTTTATATTCAGTACAGTACATTTATGGCGCGAACATCGCCGTTGTGCTTGTCCAAAGCGACGCTTAAATATGCACACATAATACTAGCGTGGTGGCTGACGTGTGGCGTTCACATCGAGACGATTCACTCCATCACCTCAAACACTGCACCAGGGATGGCTCGGAGGCGATCCAAGTACACTTGTCCAAGACCACTTGCAGGAGTGAGCACACCACCCTGCGACCTGCACTCACTACGGCTCAAGGCCATGGTGATTGCGGCCTCGGCGACGTATTTACATGTCTCAGAGTAGCCGGGGTCGCCACTGCCATGGATCTTTCCACGGACTTTGATCTTCTCGTCCGAATCTACCTCCGCAACCAGTTCAGATGTGAAGAATCCCTTCTTGATTTGCTCCTCGGATGGCCCTTCACCTTGTGCAGGGACTACCTTCTTCAGTAGCCAGCGTACAGGGGAGAGGGTGACGCCACGTTCAAAAATTGCATGTCCACAGGTAACCAAATGCCCAACCACGGCGGAGAAGGTTTGTGTTTCACGGTAGGTGAAATTCTCGCCATACGAATTGCCAGTGATCCCGTTACTACGACGAACCACCTTCTCATTGACCTGGCTCATGAAAAACAGCCCTTGCCAGCTGCCAAAGTCTTTGTCGTAATACGCCTTTGGTGTGTAGGGTTTTTCAGGGCCCCGGAATTCGACTGGGTTCAACATGTATGGATCATTGAGCTCTTTCATGTCAGTTGCCTCTTCCACCATGTTGATCCCGGAATGAATAGTCCCGCCACTTAGTCCCATCTTCATCTTGGAAATGGTCATTTTGACAGATTTGGTAGGTTTGTTGTACTTGTTCTTGATGTAGCTGGTCATCATGAAGGCGCCCATATCTGACGGGACCGAGTCGAAACCACAGAAGTTGACAATCAACGCGTTATTCGCGACCGCCTGATCGTGGAACTTCTCAATCATCTTCTTCACCCACAATGTCTCACCGGTGATGTCGCAGTAGTCGGTACTGCTCCGAACACAAGCCTCCACTGTAGCGTTCCATTAGCTCGTGTGATAGCAAATCATCATTATAAGACCAACATACCAAGAAGGGAGCCATGCCTGGCAAAAGGACCTTGTGTGCAATTATTGTTAGTAAGCTTCCAACAGGATACATGGTTTGGTTTCAAGCGCTTGCATACCAACAGTGGAAATGACTACTTTCGTTTGGCCGGCAAGCTGCTCAAGCGACTCTAGGGAAGAGGAGTCGGCGGTGACAACCCCGAGGGTGTCCTAAAAGCGGGTCAGTCGGTCCCGTATGCTTGAGTGTGCTATTGTGTATTTGAGAACTTACCTCCCAAGAAGAGTCCAACTGCAGAACTTCACTTCTGATCTGGCCAAGCTTGTTCTCGCTTCTACCACCCAAGGCCCATTTCAACGACTGGTGAGAAGGTTAGGGAGGTTACCCTGCGAGTTTTCGGGTGGTGACGAAACAACTTACTTTTGGAGCGTTGCTGGCTAGGTAGTGAGCAGTTCGTGACCCGGTAAACCCGGTGGCACCCCACACTTTGAAACTACCGTGAGTCCCTCGACTTCAAATAGAAAGATGAATTTTCAAATGGCTTACGTATAACGTCGTATTTGCGAGCGGAGCGGTCTGATTGTTGTGCCATATTTATTTTTATGTCAACTCTCTAGTGCGAAGACCTTGTTTATATAGAAAAACCCCGATCTTTCTTCGAGCATTGGACACCTAGTTGAACATAAAACCCTCAATAAATCGGCTGTATGGGTATCACGGAATCTCGGTCCGATATCTTACAGGCCCGCGAGCACAGACATTCATTCCCATCGAATGATTTGTCTACCAACTTGGTGAAAACTTCACAACATCCATACAGTTTGAAGAGCTCGATCCTATTCCAAATCCACAATTATGGTGCACTGAGTTCAGCAACAGTACGAGAGATTTCCGATTTGAATATCCGCAGCAGTCTCTATTAGTCGTTATCAACCCTTTTTTGGCTAGTCGCTCCATCTGCTTTCTTCTGATCGAGTGGCCTAATAATCTCAGCAATAGAGACTCTCCGCGGAATTCCTCGCTGTTTAAGCCATCATCTTTGAATCGCTGCGAAGCCTGTAGATGTTGTTGAGTGTATTTGGTGTACATAACATCTTCCACCAATCTGTTGATGATTGATGGAGCCAAAATCGATTGAGGCTGGATGATGTAAGCATTGGTAATCCAATGTCCTGGATTCACTGTGGAACCTATGGAAGTTGCTGAATATACTTGGCGCTTCATAACACCTTCCACTGCTCTGCTGATGAATGATGGTGCTAAGTTGACTAAAATTGCATGATGCATGTTTATGAACTGTTAAGGCTGATTGGTTAAAGGGAATGACATGTCTCGCTTTTCAAGGGTTGTTATAGTGCGGGCGATAAACCATAATGGCGATAGAATACTTCATACACATTGCCCGATAGATATCGGCACCGTATTTAACTCGATAGAATTTGGAGTCGATTTTTGGTAGTGTTTATAAATTGCATTTATATTCAGTACAGTACATTTATGGCGCGAACATCGCCGTTGTGCTTGTCCAAAGCGACGCTTAAATATGCACACATAATACTAGCGTGGTGGCTGACGTGTGGCGTTCACATCGAGACGATTCACTCCATCACCTCAAACACTGCACCAGGGATGGCTCGGAGGCGATCCAAGTACACTTGTCCAAGACCACTTGCAGGAGTGAGCACACCACCCTGCGACCTGCACTCACTACGGCTCAAGGCCATGGTGATTGCGGCCTCGGCGACGTATTTACATGTCTCGGAGTAGCCGGGGTCGCCACTGCCATGGATCTTTCCACGGACTTTGATCTTCTCGTCCGAATCTACCTCCGCAACCAGTTCAGATGTAAAGAATCCCTTCTTGATTTGCTCCTCGGATGGCCCTTCACCTTGTGCAGGGACTATCTTCTTCAGTAGCCAGCGCGTGGGCGCAAGAGCGATGCAGATGCTAAGAAGCATAAACCCATAGGTAACCAAATACCCAATCACGACGGGGAAGGTTTGTGTTTCGCGGTAGGTGAAATTCTTACCATACGAATTGCCAGTGATCCCGTTACTACGACGAACCACCTTCTCATTGACCTGGCTCATGAAAAACAGCCCTTGCCAGCTGTCAAAGTCTTTGTCGTAGTACACCTTGGGGAAGCGGGACTTTTCAGGGCCACGGATTTCCACTGGGTTCAACATGTATGGATCACTGAGCTCTTTTAGGCTGACTTTCTCTTCCATCATGTTGATCCCAGAATGAATAGTCCCGCCACTTAGCCCACCTCTTATCTTGGAAATGGTCATTTTGACAGATTTGGTAGGTTTGTTGTACTTGTTCTTGATGTAGCTGGTCATCATGAAGGCGCCCATATCTGACGGGACCGAGTCGAAACCACAGAAGTTGACAATCAACGCGTTATTCGCAACCGCCTGATCGTGGAACTTCTCAATCATCTTCTTCACCCACAATGTCTCGCCGGTGATGTCGCAGTAGTCGGTACTGCTCCGAACACAAGCCTCCACTGTAGCGTTCCATTAGCTCGTGTGATAGCAATACATCATTAAAAGACCAACATACCAAGAAGGGAGCCATGCTTGGCAAAAGGACCTTGTGTGCAATTATTGTTAGTAAGCTTCCAACAGGATACATGGTTTGGTTTCAAGCGCTTCCATACCAACAGTGGAAATGACTACTTTCGCTTGGCCGGCAAGCCGCTCAAGCGACTCTAGGGAAGAGGAGTCGGCGGTGACAACCCCGAGGGTGTCCTAAAAGCGGGTCAGTCGGTCCCGTATGCTTGAGTGTGCTATTGTGTATTGAGAACCTACCTCCCAAGAAGAGTCCATCTGCAGAACTTCGCTTCTGATCTGATCAAGTTTGTTCTCACTTCTGCCACCCAAGGCCCATTTCAACGACTGGTGAGAAGGTTAGGGAGGTTACCCTGCGAGTTTTCGGGCGGTGACGAAACAACTTACTTTTGGAGCGTTGCTGGCTAGGTAGTGAGCAGTTCGTGACCCGGTAAACCCGGTGGCACCCCACACTTTGAAACTACCGTGAGTCCCTCGACTTCAAATAGAAAGAAGAATTTTCAAAATGGCTTACGTATAATGTCGTATTTGCGAGCGGAGCGGTCTGATTGTTGTGCCATCTTAACTTTTATGTCAACTCTCTAGTGCGAAGTCCTTGTTTATATAGAAAAAACCCCGACTGATGATGTCAACCTTATATCGTTTTTATCTTCGAGCATTAGACATCTAGTTGAACATAAAAAACCCTGAATAAATCGGCTGTATGGGTATCACGGAATCTCGGTCCGATATCTTACAGGCCCGCGAGCACAGACATTCATTCCCATCGAATGATTTGTCTACAATCTGAATAAATGCTTCACAACATCTATACAGTTTGAAGAACTCGATCCTATTCCAAATCCACAATTATGGTGCACTGAGTTCAGCAACAGTACGAGTGATTTCCGATTTGAATATCCGCAGCAGTCTCTATTAGTTGTTATCAACCTTTTTTAGGCTAGTCGCTCCATCTGCATTCTTCTGATCGAGTGGCCTAATAATCTCAGCAATAGAGGCTCTCTGCGGAATTCCTCGCTGTTTAAGCCATCATCTTTGAATCGTTGCGGAGTCTATAGATGCTGTTGAGTGTATTTGGCGTACATAACATCTTCCACCGATCTGTTGATGGATGATACAACTATAATCGATTAAGGTTGTATGATGTAAGCATTGATTAACTGTGAATGTTGATTGGGTGAAAGGAATGGCACGTCATGCTTTCTTAGGTTATTTTGGTACCAGGGCAAAAACCAAAGGACGGTTAAATATTGGAGTACACAACGGAGAATCCTATAGTACTCGGCTTTCATATCACTTCACACCTTAGGTTGTTGATGTATTAAAGGGGACTGATTGTTTTTGATACTAGGCAACAAACAGCGTTTATTTCTTATCCCCAAACCGAGTAATAACAAACTTGGCTTTCATTGTCATCTAACAAAACATGCAACGGTGTTCTGCTGTTCTTTAATCCTTGTTTCCATGGGAATCTGGTAATGAATCCAAAATATTTGCCAACTTCGCGCTGTCGTATCCCCGTAAATGACACTAAGCTGGTTTGGCTGTGGGGGACGCGGAACTGATCTGCCTACAACCGCCGAGCTCCAAGAGAATTCAGCTTTTTTTTCTCTTGTTGCTGTTTGCCAATACGAAGGCTGGTTAGTCCAAGTAAACACAAAGTCATCATATGAATAGTAGCTAACCGTGCGTAGCCCTGTCGATCTTTCGGGTTGTGAAGCAGTGGTTGGAATTAGCGGCTTGAATTTATCGGATGTCAAGGTGGCTGACTCCCAAGCATTGCTCTCATTATCCCATCCTCCCCCGAAGTCGTCATCCCAACCAGAGGTGTCCATATCCATAAAGGTATCTTGCTTGAAGAAGGTTGCAGTGGCTTTTGACTTGGGCGGTCCTTGTAGCTTCATACTGGCCAAAGCTGCTGAGGTGGATGTTGCTCCACCTCTCCCTTTGAACGCCTCAGATGAGAATGACGCGACTATTTTTTGAAGTTACGAAGCATTAGTGAGAATTATCTAGTTTGTAAATCCCCGTCCATACCTTGCTTGATACTGGAGCTATTTGTGGTCGTGGTGAATGAATCTAACTCGTTTGTCCCTATCGAGTTAGGTTCATTGAAATGGGTATTGCGAGGGATTGACTCAGGAATTGTAGCAGTGGTGATTGGAGAAGATGTCTGCGAACTGCTCTGGGAGCTGGTGTTGGTGTTAGTGTTGACGTTAGAGTCTATAGTTCCGGCAATCTAGGTGAATCAAACTTCAATCATGTGTTTGCGTAAGATATGTATCGAAGCATATAACCTTCTTTGTGATGGAGGAAACTGCCCAACCGGCCCAACCAGCCTCTGGTACATTGCCATTGGATGGTGTTTGGTTAGGGCTATTGGCTTTGACGACAGCTGTCTCAGGCTGGGTTCAGTTAGTATTTGACCTAGTGTAAAAATAGATGAGCTGTCGTGAAGCTTACCATCGAGTTTGCAATCTCTTCAAGCTTCTTGACGAAAGTTCCAATTGCTTTGAAAGCTTGGTCTCTGACCACTCTGTGAACCCCTATGGTTAGTACACAGCACAGCGATGGGTCACAAGAAGATGGTTACCGACTTCTCTGGATCGAGCAAACAAGTAGAAATGCACGGCACTATTTTGCTGGCAATTTCAACAGGATCATAATAATCGACGGTCGCTATATGGCGAATCGGGTTAACCAAGGCAACCAACAAGAAGATAAGTCAAGATTCTATAAAACCATTAAGCGCCATCAGACTGGCCATCCTAGCGTGAGGGAAGGGATCCCGAAGACTTTTCACGAAGGCATTCCCCAGAACCTTCTTTTTGTTCTGTTGCAGGCATATGTTAGGGTGGATTCCAAGTATCAGCCGGAGAAGCATCTATTAGGTTACCGAATCACTTAGGTCCTTGGCGATTTTCCCCAGGCATATGACAGTATTGGTTCTAATACCAGGCTGCTCGTCTATCTGTAGTTTAGCCAAATGACGCATCAAATCATTGTTGATGGTTCGTTCATTGAGCTAGATGGTAAGCCTTGAAGTTAGCTAACACTTCCAAATCGTCTTCTAGCAATCTGAATCACCTTTGGTATCAGCATAAGAACTGCTCTGAGGGTATGCTCTCTCAATACTGGAACCGAGTCGGTAAATCCCGAAGCCTGTAGGGATGGTCAGCAATCGTAGGACTCCAGAGCATCGAACAGTGTCTAAGACTTACGAAATTAGGAAAGATTTGATTGTTTACGGTCTTCTTATCTAGATGATCAACGAAGTGGGCCAGGTTTTCAAGTAAGCTTAAGCGGATAGTTCGATCTGGGAGGCTGAACATCTTCACAACCAAAGGAAGTAACTGTGTTTCGAACTCTTTATCGGTAAAATTCTTCCCGATCTTGACAATCAGGCCCAGAGCTTTTGGCCCACCGGAGCCGAACTCCAGAGCCTTGGCAAGCTCAGGTAGAATCTTGTATTTGCAGAAGTCGAGAGGCAGCGTGTCTAGTGAGCCATCCAATTTCCTAGCAATATGAATGCCATCAGCAAGGCCCACCGTTGTATTTACAACCATTAAGAAAATTACTTGAAAAACGAGTCTTTTTCACTTGAATCCTTCACGGCAAAGTTCTCCAGGAACAAGTTGACTTGAACCAGGTCGTTCTGAAAGTAGCCATTTGGCATTAGACCAGTCTCTACGAAATCAGTTAAGTTCGGTCGAGCTCGTGGCTCTGGTGCCAAGAGTGACTTGTATTGAGTAAAAATGCTCTAGATGAGCCCTTATGGGTTAGTGTCTGAATCATATACTATGTTAGATTCAATGTACCGTTGGTATAGCGCCCCGTTGATAGACCTGCTCAGGATATGATATATCCCCATTAAAGACCTCGTAAATCAGGCACCCAAATTGCCAGGAATCTGTTGCCCTTGGCTCAAAGCTGAAGAGAAATGCCTAGTGAGCCAATTGATATAGGCTAGATAGATAGAATCAAACTTGTACTCTTTGATTACTCTTAATGAGTGCTTCTTGATCTCAGGAGTTGCATATTTGTTAAAATCGTGGACCAATTCGCCATAAGACTAAAGAACTCTGGAATTAGAATGCAAGAGCGTTATTCGAGCTGCGTTCTTCTAGGCGTTACCACTATGACTGGGTTTTCTTCTTGGATGGAAGAGAGCAATTCAAGGCCACCTAGCTTCCACTCTCCAGCGGCATTGGTGAAAATTGAACTGATACGGATATTTCCATGAACAAGGTTGCAATCAACGTTCAAGAATCGAACAGCATTCTAAAAAAGCATGGAGAAATATCATTTAGGAGCGGCTCAATTTGCGCCAGATACAATCATGGTCTTCTCACTGCAGCTTTGTAAAGGCCCCAAAACGTGAGGTCAGTGTTCCTACCCGCTTGCAGCTGCTCTGAAAGGGGGAACACCTGGTCAGTGACGATGTAGATGCGCTCTTCCGTCTAATAAAATGGTTTTAAGTATACAGCATCTGCATAATTCGTCGATACCAGGTGAATATCACTCACCTCAATACCATCCACATATCTGAGCAAGTCAGGATGCCGGATGGTCTTCACTCGCTTGAAGCAGTTCCTGGCCAAGGGAAGTAGGTGTCGATTGTTTATGCAGTCAAAGGCAAAAATAGATATTGGGGAATTGTCGGACTAAAGAATTGCAACAACTTAGACAGCTTTGTACACAGCCAAACAAGTATATATATTACCTTCTTAACTCCTTCATGGAGCGACCAGATGGAGGCGCCCTCAAATTGATAATTCTTCTCTCCAATCGTATAGGGAAATGATTGGTCTTGGCTATTAACCACCCGTGAAAGTGTGGATTTGACTAAGCCCGAAAAGTATGACATCTCATAAGTTGGGTTTCTTTCAAGCTTACGTGTGTATAGTTTTCAACCAAGTGGTAATACTGAGCTTGATTAAAGAGGAAAGTACAAGTACGCTTTGTAAAGCTATTTGGACTGTGCAAGTCCTCCTTTAGTAAGCATCAATTGTGCTTAGCCTATTTGTATTGAAACCAATGAAATTACTTCACGCAATTGCAATCATCTAATTTCAGTTATTTATAGGGCTGGATTTAGTACAGGCAGCCACGTTGATTAAATTGATATCTACTGCAAACGATGCTGCCAGAGCATGAACTATCTCACGAATGGATATATTTGGTCTGAAGATTAAAAACTATCATTGCATCATAGAAGTACATGATGATACAGGCTGTCAAAAGTGATGAATACATAGGTAATATTGTGACTGGCAATCACTGGTTCGGCATCAGGTGAATCCCAATTTCGAGTTTGATGATGAAGAGGAGAATCACGTGCGAAGTCTGGACAATCATATCGTACAATTTGACACTGGAAAACTCTATCCCTAAACACTCAGTTCGTACCATGGCCAAGAAACTCCAAGCCAAAGACTCCGGCAACATTGTGACAAAATTCTTCAGAAATGAGATCCTTGCCGCCGACAAGCGCCCTGGTAACCTCAACGTAGCACTTGGGGTCACTGTTTTTGGTGTCAGCATCGCCTTCCTTCGTAATTTTGGTGACCTACTTGCTGTCTGACTAGTGGTCAAGCATTTAAATACTACCAAAGCCCTTGGTTGGTAGCTTTTATAGACATGTATAAGAGTCGTTGTTGGAATCTCCCCAAGCACTAACACTGATTAAACCGGGTATTATTGGTATTGCACACTGATCCCTCATTTTCAAAAGGAGTCGTTCAAGGAATCCATACAATTTAGGAGTCCCTTCGTTAATAACTCTATGGACGTTCATTTTAAAGTAACCTCGAATGAAAGTCGACGGAAAGTATAGTTCTTTCCCCAGTATTCTGACGATTACTTCGTTGAAACCGTATCCATCGTTTTTGCATGAGTGTTTATATATAGATTTAATGAAATTACATGATATGGAATGCCATAGACTGTCGTTGAGAACGACAAAAAAGTATGAATCATGTGCAGATTACTGTTGCTTGCATTCGGGGGCTGGTTGGTTTGTTGGTGCAGAGGTGCCATACTCCTCCTCTGACTCTTCGTCCTCAAGGGCTTCTTCATCCTCATCGGTGATGTCTTCGAAATCTTCATAATCGTCAAGATCAAACCCTTCGTATTGCAATGCCTTGCCAGTGTACCAATCAATAGCGTGAGGGATGATCTTTTGCTTGAGAGCTTCTCCGATCTCGAAATCCGCCTCTAATCTATCACTGAAGTCCAGTTCATCTTCCTCATCCGCAGCCTTCTCTTCTTCAGCATTGACAGTGTTGAAGAAGTTAAAGAAAGTTTCAGCAGGGACTGTTCTCTTAACCACGCGGGTCTTGTTAGTTGCCTTGTGTCTTTGTTTCTTGGTTTCAACAGTCACAGAGAGATCTTTTCCTTCCTTCCAAGCAATCTCGGTGCTAACAATCAGAGAGTTAGGCTTAATTCAAGTAGACCAGCAGATAAATATCCTAGCCTACCCTTCACTACGCTCGCCAATAAGGTCACCTACTTCTGCGGAAGGTTGATAGTAGTAAGTCTTGCTTAAAACCTGGTTACTGAACCATTCGTTCTCGGTAAATTCGAACTCAACTTTGAAGCCCTATAGGTACAAAGGATTAGAAATGATCCAATGGATACGGAAATAGGGCGAGACTACTAACAAGTTTCTCATCCGAGTAAGCAAGACGGATATCAACAAGATGTTTCAATGCAGATTCGTCTCTGCTAGTAATAAGATCAGCAAGTTGGATATGATTCTTGAGAGCAGTCAACCAAAAGTTGGGGACGCCTAATACAAGGTTAGGAGGCGGTAATATAAGACCAGAAGAAAATCAATTAAACCTGAAGGTTGGACTTCGGGATCCTCATTCTGTTGCTTGCCGAGCTCTTGAGCCAATTCTTCATCAGCCTTTTTTCCAGCCTCAATTTCCTCTTCAGTGGGTTCAGCCTTTCCATTGATAATCTGGGTACGTTTGCTATATAAGGGTGAGTACAAACTGAGGTACTTCTTCTCCAAATTCAAAATCTCGGTGTGAAACTCCAGCTCCAATTCAGCATGTTTGGCCTGTAGGACATTAGCCACTTATACCTGGAGTATCTAGAGTGATGAAACCCTGAGGCATACCTGTAATTGCTTCAGGCCAAAAAGACGACGTTTGACGCTAGTAGGAAGAGTTTCAAGAATGGAGGTAGTCATTATGTTAACACGGGTGGAGAACGAAATGGAGGCGCAATTGGTCGTCTAGCAAATATGATCTCTGAGCGACTACTGTAGGCTAACCATTGCCCTTTTAAATGCTTCGCATCAACAAATTCTGGGGAACCATCAAGAACGACATCTCTAAATAGCTATTCAGTAATTTAAATATATTATTTAATCAACTATAGTATATTTCGAGCAGAGCAACTTTCATATTGCCTACCAACAGTTATTTAACAAATCACATCTACCCCACCTGGTTTATCTCACCAGCCAATCAACCCCCTATTACTACCGACATCAGTAAGCTATTGGCCCAAAAGCCTCACGTGTGTATCATGAATAATAACCTAATTGACGTGATAAAATAGGAACAAGCCACCGTCAGTGGAAATAAGTTGTACATTTCCATACATGGTCGCTTTTACCTATCGTAGGCACGGGAATTGGACAAATGTAACCAACTGTCTGCAATAGACAGAAGTTGGTCGGCACTTTCATTTTAATTCGAACTGATAGACACTGATAAGAACTGGCCATCGCCCCATAAAGTTTAGAATCAGTTCATATTATAGCATAGGTTGACATTTGACCAAGCGAGAATGCAACAGGTTGAAGTTCGGAAGAAATGACGATATCATAGCTCAACTGAATGTGGCCAGTATCAGGGAGAGTGCCTTGAAAACCTCCAGATATCATCGGATAGCCATCAGCCTTCTGGAGTACACCGATTCAAAGGATCCCGATGGGCTATCTTCTGTTCGACCAATGATAGGAGTATTCCGCAGATCTCGTGGTGTTGGTGAGAATCACTGGCGGAATATATTGAGTCGATTACCACACTACCAGATGTCAGGCGTCACCATAGATCTTCCGGACTCTTACACGCCAATATGCTAGATAGATTCTGTTGTCACCATCCCGCTATTTATGCGGGATAATGTGGATAAATGTATGCTTCCGACATAGCCAGTCTTCTATAGCAACTGGCATCTGCATTTCTCCATTTATGCTTTATACCCAAATCTTCTCGAGCAACAGGTGGACAAAGACGATTCAGCTGGTAGCATCAATTAGTGGCATTGATGTAGTCTCCGATTTATTGATGGATATGTGAAATGTACCTCTAATTTATGGCAATCCAACAGAACTCAGGTAGTGGCTCGAAGTATTAATGAATAGACTGCCCACCCTCATTGAGAAATCCGAGAGCTCCATTGAGGCCAATGCAATCGGGCAGTTATGTATAAATCAAGCAATCATTTGGACCAGATAGGTCGGGGATTTCAGGCCACAGATGTATTAAAGGTGAGGTTTGTTGATTTATTAGCATACATATAGTACCAATTCAACATTCACCAGCTTGTTGAAATCATGAGCAGATCATATCGTGCCCGCAACATATGGCTCTAATACAAAATAAGAATTATTCTATACAGTTGGTAGATTTGCACAGTATACACGAGATTAAGGCCTCAAACAATGTACAATAAAGAGAGCTGATGGATCAATCCAATCGCTAGTGTCGACTATCTCGGGCAATCTTGGGGGTGAGAGAAAATCGAATAGTGGGCTCGTATTGATTGAGTTTCTCGTCAACTAGAAACCCACGGTATAACATATCATCGAAACTCTTGACGGACCGAAGTCTACGTCGGACCTGATCTAGATCGTCTTTAGGTGAGGCGTTCTTGTCCACGGGGGCCAGCAATAATAGCCTCTGGTTCCCCTGAGGGGTTTTTTCAAAGGTGCCGTGAGTGGTGTTTGGGCTACAGGGCTGCTTGGCACATTTGGAATTCTTGTGGCTATGGTATTCAGTCTTGAGCCTGGAATTTGGGCCTTCCGGAGAAGGGAGTGGATTAATGAAGACTTGTCCGTACCGTTTATTATTAATGGGTGTCGGCACTTTTAGTGCCAAGTCAGCATTGGTGGAATAAGCATCAGTTAAGAATATTCTTCCGTGCCGTTTATGGCTCTGATGGAAGAATTGATTGGAGCTGGGACAGCAGCCAAGGGAACCGAAAGTAGTAAAATACTTTGGAGGTTCCATGGCTTGGGCAGTAAGAATTCGTTCTTGGCAGTTTTTAAGGGGGCTTGGCACGATGAATTTAATGCTGTGCAAGTAGGGGAAGCCCAGTATTTATACATCCTCCGTTACGTCTACATGACTGTCTAAATTTGGCTAGCATAGAGATTGGCTGAGATCATGATTTCGAACTCTCATTTACACTGAACTCAATCACAGGCAACACTCTCACTCTCGAAATGGATTTTAGAAACTGATCCAACAACAATTGATTTCATATATGTTTTCATATACTGGATAGAATTTCACGTTCTCTCAAGTCAAACACTCTGATGTTCTCATACTAAACATCTGTCTCACACAATTCAACAGCAGGCTGGCTGCATAACGATTCCATGTTCCTTCTGGTCAGCAAATCACAGCGCATACGATCCAGCAACATTTCATACTGATGATCCTGCGAGTACATGTTGCCGAGCTTAGAGTGCCACATGCTTCACTTTTACTCAGCCAAGGCCCCACTAGCGATGCGATGAAGGTTAAAATCCAATGGCCAAATCAGACTTCAGAGCTAATTACCATTAAAAATAAAATCCATTTGATTTGCCACAGCATTCGTAATTGCATGTGCTTGGTGGAGAGCAGAGTTTGCTTTTGCAGGCGATGCGATATTACTTGGTGCCTTTGGTGTCTAGAGCGAGTGATCGTTGACGTGAGATTATTAGGCCCTTTACTTCAAATTGACCCAGATCATCCCGACTTATCAGAGATCGTACAGCGTGGAATATGTATTACAAGTTATTTACTCGCTCGCTAGGCAGCGGACCTTGGCTCATGTGATCCAGTAATGAAGAAACCACGCATCCATGTTTCAACACAACCGCCAAGCGTAGTGTTGGATCGGAAGCCCCTCGTAATTCCCATTTCTTCAGGGGGAGACCTCCCTTGGCAGCCGATTTGAGTCATTTTCGTTAATCTGGTTTGGAGTGTAATACCTTGACGAGGCTGTGAGTGACCCAATACTGGAATAATCCGAACACACTTGAATCCGTCCTTCTCCTTTCTCCATTGCTATACTTGCCATCATCGTCTCAACTCCCCAACTCCTAGGTTCCGGAGACAATCCGCTCAGATGACTTCATCTCACTGCTATCATACAACTATGAGATAGAGAACTCGCGTCAAGAGAGAAAACATATACTGAGGATTGCGCAATAAAAACATTCGATAAACCAATACAGGAGGATGCCATGTCCCACCGATGAGGCTCAGGTGTTAGAAAGATGTAGGTATCATTTTGGCCAGTGCCTAAAAATAGTGAAGATCTACCATCCAAACAAACGAGCTATACTTGCAAATCAATGACAGAGACGGTAACCTGGTTCAGGCATGAGAAGTTCCAAAGACTGTGATAATCAGCACGTTGGATACTCTCCAAATTTGGATAGGAAAACCCACAATATCGAATATCTTCGGACCAATTCGCTGTTCCAATGGACCATACCGCACTTCATTGCTATAACCTGACGCGGGTTTTGAATATTTAGCTTGACGGCTCTGTAGGAACATTCGTCAACGGGTGTATCTTTGTTTGCTCTTGACGATTGGCCTCCTTATCATTCAGCGATCTGTGATACAATTGATTGGAGTTTCATTCAAATCTCGTTCTTTGTTACCCATCATCCATAACCGTGGCAATTATGACTTCGAGTAGCAAGCACAAGGTGAATCCACCATTGGAGAGTATGCATCCGGCCATTGATATCACACAGGGATCCAGTGCTGATATTGTTTTCCAAGCATACGCGGAATCGGCAAAGTTCCCGTATACGTACGATAGGCTTTAGCGTCGCAGAGCTATGAAGGCTTCTTCCATCAAGCACAAGTTGTCATTTTGAGAATTGATGGCCCGGGAAATTTCAAAATATGCTTGCCTGGTGAAAGGTCGGTGGGGTATAATATGCAGGAGCTATCCGGAAAACCGTGCGTATCAATAGGCTCCACAACGCGCGCATGGGTATCTGCCAGGGTTTTTGGATATCCAAGTGGTGTGATCCAAGAGGATAGTGGATGGAACATACACCAGGAGTAGACAACCGAGTTACAATCATGACATGCTGGAGGAGCGGATGCAAATCCACCAGTTTCCCATCCACTATTCGTCAGTTTAGACAGTGCCTGATCAAGCATATATTTCGGATACCCTACATTACATCAAGGAAACATCACCCATCTCAACCTGGTCACATCCAAAAATTACGTTCGACGCCCGATGGGACAGGTGCGAATTTCGTCCAGAATACGTTCCCGACTTGAAGCCATGAAGACACCTAAGCCTCCCTAATCTCAGCATCCGGATGCCCTCAGCGCTTGATCGGAAGTAGCCCAGAGAGCGCATCAATAAGCTGAGGGCTGTATATTTGGTTATCCCACACTCCCACTGTAGCCAATCCGTTAGAATGATTTTTACGGACATTCTGACGCAAGTGCACCGTAGGCCCAGGGAAATGGCCTAATTTGGTCATGGAAAGCTGGAGGTATGGCATCAGATAAATCTAGAGTTGCTCAATAAGTCTATTTGAGGCAATGGGCCCATTTAATTCAACTATGAAACACGCGAGCGCAAGGCAGTCCGAAGACGGAAATGGACTCGGGATTGGAATATCTTGTATACGGGCACGAATGTTTTGTGTCGAGGATTAGAGCTACAGCAGGGCCGGAGTGGACATGAAAGGAATAATTGCTGTGAGTGAGAGCTTGTATCACTCACCGAGGACACATCTTTGGTAATGGTGTTTCATTCCCTGACCAATTGGCTAGGATGTCTCATTTGTGTCCTTTTTTGATCAGACTTTATGGAGAGCTAGTGTTCCTCAAGTGGTGTTGCTGTGGAAGAATGCTACATGAGATCACTATCAAATACTCGAGGTTGTTGGTGGGCCAACTCCAATGCGCCATCCAATACTCTCACAAGGTGCAACCAAAACGGGAAACCCATCTATTCTGGTCGGGGATTCAAGCAACTTCCTTGTTATATAAGGGCTTGGGAGGCCGGGTGCTGGCAACTGCAGATTTGCTACCACTTCCATACTTCAGCCCCTAACAACACACGGTCCACGATTTGATACTCGCTACTATGGCGTTGGTGAAAATGCTACTTCCCCGGTTCGAGGTTGAGCTGGAGCGCGACACCATCATGAAACGGTTCGATTTTGACAGCAACGTCAGTAACTTCATTCGGGGGAGAGTTCTCTTTCATCCCAAAATAAAGACCAACTTGAACGAACTCGTACTTGTACTTGAAGGCAAGCTGTCTGTAGATCCTCCGGATGGTAAGTTGTTTGTGAATGGAGACGTCCCGATGCTTGATCGCTTACTCTCTTCCCCCAGGCTACAAGAATTTGGAGAAGACCATCATCCAGCAGAAACTGATCCTCTGTGCACAAAGCGACCAGGGTGTATCATTATCCCCAGCCTGCCATGAGTATGCTTTTGAGCTGTGCATCCCAGGAGACCTGCCCGAGTCGTTCAGGGGAGACTATGGCTCTCTGGCATACAAGATCCGCGCTTTCGGGACGATCTCTGACTATTGGTCGTTGTCCTCGATCAAAACAGAACGCAACCTTCATATCCTGAGAGATATGAGCCCGCTCTATGACACTTACAGTAAGTCCATTTCGGGAACTTGGCAGAATTCTGTATCCTACGAAGCCACCATCCCTTCGAATGGATTTGCGCCCGGTGACGTCATCCCCGTCCGATTCAAGTATCATGTTGAAAATGACAATGTTCGTGTCAATCTCGCAATCAGCTATCTTCGTGAAATAAGCGTCTACCGGACACCATCCAGTGAGTCCACTGCAGGGGGGATTCTTCGAGAGGATCACAAGACCATCGATCTTGATGGCTACTACGACGAGAATTCAACTGAAGGTGACTGCGAACTGAAACTGAAGGTTCCGGCCAACTTGACCAGTTTCGGTTGCATCAGCGAGTACTCACAGCTAACACACAAGGTCTGCTTCCGAGTGGATTGCATACTCAATGGTGAGCACGAATCGATTGTCTTTACTCTTCCAGTGTATATTCTTCCCGACCACTACACCAAGCTCTCCCCCGACTCGCACGCCGAGGATGAGCTTCCAACATATGATATAATTCCACCTCCGCCTTCTTACGAGGCAATCCTTCCCCGCAACCATGAACAACAGCCCATCTCATGTGAAAATATCCCGGCATCACCGATGTACTCTCATGTAGTGGTTTCGTGATCTTATACACCTACTGCATGATCATTTTTGTACAGCTTTCCCTTCATGGTAGCAGGTGTTATTATCATTCTATTCCAGTTGTATATAATCTCATTGAAAACGGAATAAACCTATATAATTTAAAGAACTCCTGAATGTGGACACCAGTGCATTCACGGAGATCCCCAAAATTGGTCATGCGCGGAGGTGGTTTGTGGGACCGACCATTTGTTCCGTAGCAAGTTGTCCGGCATGCAGTAGGCCTACTCACACTCTGTTCATCGCCAGTTACCCAGCGGGGAAGAACGATTTGGGAGTATCAAAGCCCTTCTGGTTTATCTTCAGAGGAAACACTGGCTCCCATTTGAGCTTCGCAAAAATGGCGAGCAGAGAATGATCGCTGGATATAGAAGCGCACAAATCCAAACAAATCCTTCCCTTCCCTGTGCATCAACCGTAGTAATTAGTTGTATTCCACTGGCGGAGTTTGTTACGTTACTCATTCAACATCAGCCAATCAAATATACATTCGCTTTGGGTTGTCGTAAGCACTTGGTGTAAGATGGTTAGGACTGGGGTTTGTGGCCTATTACTTAAGACTGCTCGCGTAGCTCTATGTGAAGCATTGACCTTTTCCAAGCATGAGCGAGATTACTTTTGATCGTACCGCCTTCCTGTTCTGCGACTTTATCAAAGATTTCTGGAAGATGTTAGTTGTATATGTTGCCACGTAGCAAGTCACTTTCCCCTAACCGTCGTATCCTCAGATTCCCCGACTCCGAGGAGAAACAGCAGCTACTGGAAAATGTTTCGAGGGTGTATCAGCGAGTGGTTGAACTACGTGAGGAGAAGAACCTTCTGCTTGTGAATGTTGGCATAAAGGTGCTTCAAACAGATAGTTACTTAGGTGTTTTGAGGCTGATCGGTGGGAAATTTAGTTCAGAGAAGGATACCCCGAGCTTGGGCCCGACAACCCAAACCTTGCGTTCAAGTGGTTAATGCAGATGAAAAAGGGAATGTTGCTAGAGAGTAGTCCCGGCACGGAATTCATTGACGAGGTGGCCCCGGTTCCGGTAAGCAGTGTGATCCAACTGTGCTTCGCCTCTGGGGTTACTGAATGCTATGTCTAGGGAAGTGTGAGAATCAACAAGCTTCGAGGAAGCGCGTTCTATCCCAACGAACTCGAAGCAATCCTAAAGGCTAATCAAATCAACCATTTGGTTATCTGTGGTATCTCGACTAGGTAAGGTATGAAGCCTATCAGTATTTCGCTTCACTTGTGTTAAACAACGCTTGCCAGCGGAGTTGTTTTGGGTACCTGCTCCACCGCCGCAGATTATGATTACAAAGTCACGGTGATTGGCGATTGCTGTGCTGACCTGAATCCCGAACTCCATGAGGTCCTTTTGAAAAGTGGGTTTGGTAATAGGGCCCGAGTGACCACCACCAAGGAGCTTCTAGCCCTTTTAGATCAAGTGGCTTAATTTTATTCCATAAATCGATGTCAAGATCGGTATCTGGGAATAATAAAGCAAGGTTGTTTCTTTGGGGCATTTATCTTTTATGGTTTTATGCTGAGAGTGCCTGAACATACTTTGGGAAAGGAGTTAAACGATTACCTATGTACGTCTGAAACGACACGTGAGTAGCATTCCAGATAGCCTGGCCTCTCAAGATTAAGAAAGGTTAAGAACTAGCAATTAAAGAAACGCTTCATCCCGCCGGCTTCATATACTACCTGGCTGACAACCATGTACCATGAGAGCTTACGGCTAAACATCTCTGCTTCAATAAACGAGAACGTAGACAAAGGTAGAAATGGGTGCGAAGGATTGAAACAACAGAAAAAATACTAGAAAGGAGGGGGAAACAGCAACAGAATGCAAACCCGATCGAGTAGACCGTAGCTGAGATTCAGCTCCCACTAATAACACTCCTGCACCAACGACTGGAGCTCCGATCTCTTTCGCCGCAAGGAAAATCTTCTATTGCTAGCAGCAAACAATCTTCGAAGTCGATTGAGCAGGGTAGATTTGTTTGCCGAGAGTGCGATTTTGAAAAAGAATCCGTTGGATTCGGGATCGATTCGCTCATAGCGTGCTGGATACAGCTCAGAAAGTCGACGAGTGGAGTTGATTGTTGCTGCCGAAATGGAGCGTCTTGACAGATTGTCACCGGGATTGGAGAGCAGTCCAGGTGCCGGTTGCTGTTGGTTCTGCTCAGTGGGGCCTGGGGGAACACCTTCGTTGCTAGAAGACAGGGGAGACTTTTTTACAAATACAAAAGTTCCTGGATCTGGCAGGTAGTACGGTGGAAGGAACACAGAATTGTTATGGTAGGGAAAGCAGTTGGGTCGTGAAGGTTTAATGCAATACCAAACCCCTTGATCCTGGCCAGGAGGGGGTTCAGAGAATACTTTAGGTGGAGTGTCAAAATTCTCAACAAAAATCTCCGGCACAATGTATTTGGGTGTTCGTTTCCTCGCTTCTCCAAGCTCTTTCACTCTGATATTGGGCTTCTCAAGAGCACCAGGAGCCCGAAGGGCACGTTTCCCCATGGGTTTCATTACCTTCGCCCCATTTTTCACTACTGAGGGGTTGACCTTGTTATTTAGTTTGGAAGCGGCTGCAAATGCGCTTCTCCGAGTACAACATTTGCATGTCTTTTCAGTATCATGCATAATCTGCTATATTTCGATAGCTTAGAGAACTTCTCAGAAGTATTAGAAGTGATGATCAATAGCTTTGCGAATTCCTAAGTGTCGCTCAAGAGCTCACGGGGTTGCAAAGGAACAGTAAATAGAAGAGCTCTAGATATTAGGCGCCGAAACGACAGTCGAATCGCTGACTGGTTAGAAAGGGCCAGGGGGGCTTGAAAAAGGGAATTTTAAGGTAAAGAAATGTGTAGAAGATGAAACACTCAGAGAGTATTGTTAGATATAATAAGGTTCGGTTAAAAGAGTACGTAAACAATTTAAGGGAAGTGGGTTGGGATTAACAATTGACGGTTCAATCAACATATACAAGCTTCTGTCCGGTTTGGGTTGCGAATGACTTCTCCAATAGCGAGGACAGCGAACAGTCCTTTCCTGACTGGGCCTTTTTAAACGATTGTCTTTTCTGATGATAGGCTGAGGGCCTAGCCTTGACACCAGAGCCAGGGAATTCTTAAAATGTATTCGAGTGTGAAGCACGATTCTTAACTGGCATAACAGCCCATAGGGATCTTGAGGACCAGCAGCCCAAAGGATATCGCCCATTATATTTCCGTAAACACTTCAGCAATTCAATCATTTTGTGATGGATGGTTTCAACAAACATCAGGATATATATAGAAGCTTGTTGGCCACTCAATGGTCGGTCTGATGTTTTACAACAGCCGCTTGTAATTCATTTGTGCCAGCCTAACAGGCTATCTCCCATGCAGGATATATCAATCTATATTCGGTTGGCAGATTCTGGAATGAGCAACCAACTCCGTTCGTGGTGAGTGGACTCGCTGCGGAGTCGTTCGGTGAACAACGTAGTATTCCATGCTCAAAGATGTTCTGCCTGATCATGGGTTGCAACCAAACCGAGGGTCTGGAGGTGCTGTTAGGATCCCAAACCGATGGCGAGAGAGGCGGATTTATACTTTGGAGCACACTCGAAGCTGAACACTGGAGCGAGTTGTGATGGTGGTGCGCTCTGTATCCTGATTTAGCCATCCATGGAAAGCCATTTATGCCGATTTGCTTCAACATCGTTTCGTACGTATTTTCTACGCTGAATCATATTTACTCAACCATGGCTGGAACTGTGTAAAATGATCTGCAGTAAGAGTTCGCTCATGCCGCTAGGATACGTTGGGCCAGGGGCTGGGGGAGAAATCCGGGAAATCCCACTGGGGTAGAACAAGGATAGAGCGCCACTACCGGTGGGGAATTCGAGCGGTGTTGTCTCGCCTAGTTGATCAGGAAAAGCCAATCCCTGACAGAGGGAGATAAGTAGAAGGCTTCATACAGTATAAATGGAGACGCATTAGGCAATTTCATGAAGATCATCTTTCTACATGATGATGTAGAAGATGCCGGCCGCAACCAATAGGGACGCTTCAGAGCCTTGAGACATATTCCGCTCATGAGAACGCTGTTAGTAGCTGACAACTGTTATCCAGCTCTCCATCTTCAACCCGCGATGGAGCGTGATGTTACAGATAATATTCTCCTTGCGGTAAAGAAGCACTGGCTGGTATCAAAGCCAGATTTCTGCACATAATGTCAACCAAGGTAATGCAGAGGAGGCTCCGAAGATATTGTTTGAAACATTCCGGTGACTATTCAAGGCCATGCATTTGAAATATTTGTATCCAGATCATTGGGTAGCGACAGTAGTGTTCTTTGATTGTCAATAATTCTGTAACACTCGCCAGTCGATCAAAACAGCATCTCGAGATCTAGCTGTCGGTGGAGACTACTCACAATTGTGGATATAATTCGAAGTGGTCGGTACCAGTTGCAAGTTGCCCTTCATCAAAAAAAGCCAAGTAATCAACCAGTAAGCCAAGTATGGACTGCTTCGGATGCCATACTAATATTCATCTCATAATTGGGAAACTTGAGATTGTTTGTTGGAGAAACTTGAAGAGCCTGCTGGACTGATCCATACTCCGAGACGTAGGCCTGTTCTATCCATAAGGTTCGATGGTCAAGGATCAGTTGCTTGGGTGTACCCATTCGTTCCCCAGTACCGGACAGCTTAGCTTTATCCCCGTTTTCCTTGACATCAATGCAAGTCATTTATCTTCCCCTTTGCCAGGAAAACACTGCATTAAACACTGGCACATGCTATGTGCTACAGCGCAGGATTCACCAATGGTATTTGTGTGCTTAATTCTCACACAGTAAGGTTTGCTTTCACAACATCGCCAACAACAATCACATGGCTGGCCAATAGAAGGGCCACGAAGAACAACGCCTAGCGGCTGTTTTAATACTCACCACACATAGAGCCAAGTACAACTACCCCAGTCCAGCAGAGTTGCACCAAATTCGTTGGCCTGTTGCAGTGATTCTTTCCAAGTGCTGTCCAGTTTTCCTTAACCAGATGGTGATTAGCCTTTGTCCGAAAATTAAAATGAAATCAATTGAATCCCCCAACAAGATGACCATACAATACCCTGTTCACAAAACGAATTTCAATAAATTAGTTCAGAACAATAATTTTGCTGTTGCATGACACAAGCACCTGGCAAAGAGGGTGCATTATTGCTTGGAGACGGAGATCAAATGTCATCACGAATCCACGCAAACACAGTACAATGCCAAACACACTGCATACTATTTGCATCCAAGCCAGCACTATTACCAACCACGTAAGTTGGGTGCTTCTTTGTGCCGTCCGCCTTCAAGCTGCCACTTCCGATCCCACCAACCCCAGTCTTAATATAACAAGATTCAGGAAATACTTGAACAGTTGGAGTCAATGATCTAATCATTAGGCACTCAGCCGGCTCACCTTGTACAATATTACTTGCTTGCTACACTTTAGTTGTATTAGTGCCTTTATCTTCTTTGTGCTACTTTGACCATTCTTGCTAGTAGCCTGCTCAACTTTGCTTGCCCAGGATATAAGATCATTGAATGGCGTATGATGGATGGCGCATTCATTTCTACTAACTCGGTGTTGGAAAGTCACCACATACTACCGAGTCACAATTCCTTGGTTAACCCTCATTTCACTTACTTGCAAGGTATATATTTGGCCCCGCATATGCACAAAGGTATTCCAAGTCTGTTTCTCCCCACCAACACCCGCCAATTAATCAATTCCTAATCCAGAGCTCTGGTTTATTTCGCCCAATGCTGCCAAAAATCTAGCGCTCAGATCAGGGGCCAGCGATATCACTCGCATAGCCGTCCAGACGCTGAACCTCTTTCTCGAACGGCTGCTCGTGGTCTATATCAATGACGCCAGTGAGTACGATGCGCACCTGGATCGATTCACACTGACCACAAGAAGCTTGTTCCACAGCCAGGATCTCGCACGCAGGATTATCGAGCAAGCTTGGGAGTTTACTTCCCTTTTCCAGTTCCGAAATGTTCAATTGAGTGGAGATTGGAGTGCGTACTCCAAAGAGCAAGTGGCGAAGGAGGTTCGGCTGCAATGCTCATGGTATTCCACGTTAGGGGGCGGTGTGCATGTCAGGAATCCCAGAGAAAAAGCCTTGATCGACTTGAAGTCTGCGGCATTTCTGTCGGGGACTCTGGAGGGGATCGGAAGGTTAATCCTTTCAAGGGCGGCGAAGCTGGTAATTCTCCGATCAGATTCCATCATCAGTGAGCTGACCATTGAAGAGATTCTACGCACCGACGACGCTATCCGAAGACCGTTCGTGAAGACCGATCTGTACAATTCGTTGGGAGTAAGTTTACACCGAGGTCCCGTAGGCTCTCAATGCAACTCTAACTCTTTGTAAAGGAAAAGCGAGTGGAGAGATTTGGCGAGACGCCAGAGCGTAACGTCTCTACCTACTCTGACAAGTCAACCATACTCTCCGATTCGGATGATGACGAATCTATCCTCACGGTTCGCACCTCGATTGACTCGGGATGCGCCAAGGGGCGTCCGAACCTCTTTGTTCGCTGTCTTTACGGGCTCAAGGCGAAGAAGAAGAGGCCAGACACCCTGAGCAGAAGCCCAGACGCGATGGAGAAGTATCTCCCTCCAAAGCCCCTCCATGTCTCTGGAAATCCCAAATACCCAAGATGGGGCAGCTCCTTGTCAGACCTCTCATTGCTGTCATACCCACATGTAAATTACAAAGTAGGTGGATTCTGCACTGTTGTTGATCACCGTGTGTTTACTGACCATTTGATTGGATAAGGTCGATCCGATGAAAGCAAAGAAATTCGAGGAGCTTCTGGAGTCCGAAGAGACGGTCAAAATATCGTTGACCAGCTCGCGGCTTCGCAGTATCGAGGTTAGTCGCCAGCCCGGTGCGGCACCTCCCGATCCCAAGCACACCACGACGGTCGATGCTCGCCCTCCACGGCGCAAAAAGTCATTTTGGGGATGATTGATGGTGGTGGAGCTCTTGATGTTAAAATGATTCTTCAACTCGGTAGAACCGGATGCATACTTTCCTGTAATCACACCTGTATTTCATACGCATTAACCTGCCTTGCCCATTTGTATTAATTTCGTAATGATATCCTGATTTCTATGGCATTGGCTACGCCATCTAATAGCGCTAATACGACACTAATCCGATTTGTTCCATAAAACCAATCTATCCATAGATGATTATACCATGATCTAGAGAAGTGTGGTTGATTTTTGTGCAAGGATGCCTTAGCCCACCGTGCTCTGGCTTGAATCATTCCTGTCGCTTACTATTCCCTCTCCGCATGCCTTTCCTCATCTATCCGTATTCGTAGAAGTCCTGTCACTACTGCTTCCACCACCAATGCATTCCCCACTATGACCAAGAGCAGTCAGAGCCATTGTGGCATAATGTGGAGCGAGATGTATGTGAGATATACTTGTATAGCTGCTCCGGCAGGAAGAGGTTGATGCGATATCTGTGCTCAGCACATGACTTTATAGACATCGTGATGCTATTTCAAGTTGTCTGAAACTCTTCTCTGCGCATTGGTCGCCATCTTGACAACTCTGACGTCCTAGCGAAACCACGAGGCTCTTTAACTATGGTACGAGGTCTATGGGCTTCATATTACGCTCCAAAAGCACAGCTGCCTCAGCTCGATGCCTCTCAAGACATCCGAATTGGCGCTTCTCAGCGAAAACCACAATATTCAGTATTAACGGCAACTCAAGGCATATCTGTGAAATAGGTTGAGTCTATGGATGCCTTGAAACAATCCCTTCCAAAATAAAGACCAGAGTCCATAATGATCTGTGAATGCTAACTGTCAGATATTCAATCCTACTGTGTGCTCGACCTATAGCAATTCCAGTCTCCTGGGGATCTTTCCAGCTCTTGACGGTTGGGAAAGCACAACTCTGTAGTACCCAAAATCAGTAATGATATTGCCATTGTTGTAATTATCCCCGCCGACACCAAAACTATTTGTATATCCTACTTTTTGCTTCCACAATCGATTGTTTGTTTCTGCATATCTGATGGTTAAATTATAAACCATTGACTAGAGTTTTAGTTCGCAAGCTATTAGACAATTTTCTGACTTGGAAGAGCCCTAGAAGTTGTCAGATTTTTCAAACCCATCCATACGCCCTCAAACTTAGCTGACCACCTCCTGGGACCTTTCTAGGTGCATTCTCATTATTAGTTCTATAGGAATCTCCTACAGTCATCACCATATCTTTATACCAAAAAAGTGGGTATCATGCAAGTCTTTGCATGCTGTAAAATTTGTAATTCCTCCTAAATATTCAGCTAACTTGGTAACTTGGATCACTACCTACAAATCTTAGAGAATACTGACCAAATTCTGTGTTGAGATTTACCTAGAATATTTTCACCAAAACATCAGGTATCCAAAAGATGATAATTCTCAAAGCTGTCCAAACAGCCCCAAATTTTGCACACATGCACCTGGGACCTTTCTAAGCATAGTCTTTGTGTTTGGCTTGCCAAGACTATGTAAAAGTGTAAATACTCTTTTTACACTCAATAAATCATTAAGTGAAAACCACATAAACTACTTGTCCTCCCAATCACTTTTGATATCTCCAAAAATCTTACAACATGCTATGAGCCCTAAGCTGTCATTCTCTGCAATGTCCACAACTGCTATTACTTGAACTTTTCCCTCTGCTGAAAAGTTGGATGGATCTAATTACCAAGTGTAGAAGGTGAGGATGAAGATGCTGCTACATGATAGAGACCTTTGGGTTGTTGTCATGGGAGAAGAATGCCTACCTAACAATGAGGGAGAGGAGTCCTTAGAGTACCAGAAAAAAGAACAAAGTGCCTTTAACTGTACTTGCCTCAATGTTAAAGATAAATTGCTAGTTCAATGCGCAAGAGCAAAAACAGCAAAGAATGCCTGGAAGGCATTAGCAGACACCTACCAGTCATGTTCAGCGGCTAAGAAAATGTATCTGAGACAATGGTTCCTCCTACAAAGATGCTGCCAGGAGAAGAAATGAAAAATCTAATTAACAGAATTACCCTGCTGGTAGATGAGATGGAATCTGTGGGCATACCAACTACTGATGAGGATGTGATAGTTACCATCCTGAATAGCCTGAAAGACAAGCTTCAGGGCCTTGTATCAGTCCTAGAGTCCAGAACTGAATATTTGACCTTAAATTATGTATATGGAAGGCTCCTGGATGAAGAATTAAGAAAATCAAGCGCATATAAGAAGGAAGAAGAAAATGCTTTAATAAGCAATGATAACCAACAAAGGAGGTACCCAAGACTCTACAAAGGCAACAGCAACCTGTTTTGCAACTAATGGAAAAGGAAAGGACACACATCAGACAGGTGCTTCAAAAAGAAACCCTATGAAAAATTATTGAGATGATCCCGTCAAAAGGCCATCACAAAGTTAATTTCCCATGACTGAGAGGTACTGATCTTGTCAGGACACTGTCCAGAGACCGTTGAAAAATAATTGCACCCCAGATTTCACAAAAAACTTTGTCAAAATTTTTCATCACAACAATGTATAAGTGGCTTTTGATTGGTTCCCTGCCAATTTGCTCACTTTCTGATCCCGGACACTCTATTGCCTCCTATGTTTGTGTGAATTGATTGGCTATTGCCTCTTTTTCACACTCCTTACTTCCTGACTCAACTGTTTCTCTTACTTTTCATGCGTACATATTGATTTATTTCCGTTGAAACTTCAGTTGTACCTCAATTGCCAATTGTATTGACCCATACAAGTCTCTATACCCTACACTAACATTAAGCCCAACCCCACACTCAACAAGTAACTCCATTAAAATCCACCACTCAGTAAGTATTTCTGCTGTAATGCTTTGGTTCCACAACTTTGGCAGGAACCCAACAGCTTTATGCCACTGTTCATTCACTGGCTCCCACATGTCCTGGTCTTCAGCCGGCACTGCAAGGTCTAGCTCCTCATCTGCCAGTCTTTGCAATAAATCCTTGCAGTATTCCAGTGTGTTTTCTTGAGCACTGCTCTTGAAGAAGTGCTGCAACCTCTTGGTGTGCCTATTAATGTTCCAAAACTCCACTGAAGGCATTGTGATAGTCTTTTGAGCTCTTGACGTTGTAGCCTTGTCCGTCAGTGGGATCTCCACTCTGTCAACAATGGAGGCTGTGGAGGCTGTGGTAGACAAATTGCCTTTTTCAGCAAACTCATCTACCTTGCTGGAGTGTAGCTCAACTGGCTGTGCTTCCAACTCTTGTGAAAACACCTGTTTTCTTGTTGGTAATTCTTCTTGGCTATGATGGGATTCAGTCTGTTCCTGGCTTGCGGCATTAATTGGCAAGAACTGCAGTTTTTTTTGCATGCCTCCCTGTCTCAGGCTTGGGTAGACATTTTTCCCTTTACCTTTTCCTTTATCACTGCCAGGTCTTTCACTGCTACTTTGTCTGAGTGCTTCTTGTAAAGAACTACATTTTCTTCTGGATAAATTCTGCTCTGACACATCTGTTTTGGCCTGCTTGTTCCTTGCTGGCACTCTTCTGGCAACCTGACATTTCTTTTCAGCTTGTTTTGAGCTCTCAACCGTAGTTGTGACGGGCTCCTGTAAAAGTGGCTGGTTTTTATCACTGCCAGGTCCTTCACTGCTGCTTTGACTAGGTGCTTCTTGAGTGGTACTACGCTTTTTCCTTGATAAATATTGTGCTGGTGCATCCATGTCTGCCTGCTTGTCCTTAATTGGCACTCTTCCAGCTGCCTGACGTCTCTTTGACGCTTGTCTGGAGCTTTTGGCCCTGCTTGTAACGGGCTCTTGAGGAAGCTGCTGGTTTTTAGCCATGGCACCCTTGTTCTTCTGCCTTTGATAGTTTCTACTATTCATAAGATACTTTCTTAGCATACCAATGCTGGCCCAAAATCCATTTTCCCGTTTGAATCCAGGATAATGCTCATGGAACAAGTCAAGTGCATTCTGCTTGGCCTTGAGTTCCTGATGGTCCCATGATATGCCGGCCTTAAGGTGATGGCATGCTAGACTTCCAACAGCCTCTTGTATATAAACTCACTCTTTATCATTGTACTCAATGGCTTCATGCATCTTCAATATCTTTTGATGTTTAGGCTTTGGTACAAACACTACATTTTCTCCCTCTGATGCTGTGATAGGGTTTTTTGTGGGCTTTATCTTTTGGCACTGTTTTGTGCTTCAAAGACTGTATGGTGTTCCTCTGCTGTTACATTGAGAAATGGCTCAATTCTTGGCTGTGACATTGAGCTACTTGAGTTCCTTCTTTCAGCAAAGATACTGCTTTCTCTACCTGGGATAATGGTTGCTCTACATATATTATCCACTTTTCCTGTTTCTGGACTATTTCCTGATTTCTCTGGGCCATTGCATCTATCCTTTGACTGATAACCAGACAACTTTGCTTTATTTTTTGGCGGCATATATATGGGAGTGAATCAAACCAAAGGGGAAATAGTGTTATATATATGTATGTATGTGGTGCCATAGCTTTATTTATAATGCTTACTATGGCGGGTCATCATTGAATCTTACATTCATGTAGGTGCAATGTCTCAAATACAAGACTGTCTTAAGTTCACATGAGTATTGACCAAAAAGTGATATAATAGCGTTATGTTGTTGAAGGTCAAACTGTTTGCCCCATGGACAAGACTACTTTGACTCAACACCGTAAGAGAAGAGAAAAAAGACCATGTGGCTATGGTGGCAAGCCTCTCAGCCATGAAGCACGCAGACAGCATAGGAAGTATTACAAGGATCACAGCCAGTGTTTTGCCACCCAAGTCATATTTGACCATTCATTGCTCACTACTGTACCAACATTATCTTGCCGGCCAGTTGATACTTCTATATTGGCACCTGGCTGTCTTTGTCACCTTGCGCAAACTGAGTCAGGTGAGTTTGTGACGCCTTTAGGCTCACCTCAGCCTTCTGAATATGGCACGCAGAGTGATAGCTTGGACAAAGAAGGCTCACTGATGGATTTTGAGCCTATCTCCCCTAACAACAGTACCACATATGAACCTGGTCAAATCCCTATATGCAATGAGACAACACCCATTGAAACAAATGCCAAGGATACTTTATGGAGCCAAGTGAGCCTAGTGATCCATCTACTGGTGAATGATGTAATGTTGTGGCTAGAGAAGTGGCAGATTTCCACTAATATCAGTAATGGGGGCTTTGAGGATTTATTACTACTTCTTGCCAAAATCATACTGGGATGCAACTTACCATGTACATGGTACAAGTGGACAACCATCATGCAGCTGGCAACATATGATCCAGAGACTGTCCTGATTCCAGCATGTGTTAACAGTTGCATGGCATTTGCATCCAAAAATGCTACCATTGCAACGTGTCCAAATTGTCAGGAATCCACCACCATTGAGGGAAAACATTGTTCACACTCTGGATAAATTCCAGTCATACCCCATCTGAGGAAGCTGATGCAGTCCAACAAATATTGCAAAGCTATACAGTACCGCACTCAGTATCAATCAAGCGCAAACATATCCGATATATTTGATGGCAAACATTACAAACAGCTAAGAAGCAAGGGCTACTTTGAAGGTATGTATGACCATGCCTTTGCTTTAGCACTTGATGGATTCTCATTAAACAAGTACTCTACCAGCAAATCCTGCTGGCCACTGATTCTCATCAATCTTAATCTGCCGCCCATCTCACAGTATCATAGCAATAGTCTGATGGAGTTGGAAAATACTGAGTACAAATGTGCACATGGAGACACCTATGCCTATGGCATTAAGAAGCTAAGCAGTCCCAATGCGTGGGTAATCAGTTAAGTAATGCAAAGTTGGGTTGGGTGCAACAAGCAACTAATTTTTATCAGGAAAACTCCACCAAGATATGCCAGATTTCTCATGGTCACAAGCCAACTTCTACACCATGCAATATGGAATTCACACAAACAAAAGCCAGAGCACACCTATAAGGGGGACTAGAATCTAGCAGGGAGAAGGAATATATTGGCAAAATACCAAGAAGTTCTTTGCAGATATTCAGGAGGTATTCATGGCAGAAGTGGCAACAACCAAGCATAGGTTTGCAAGATGTATATTCTACCAGCAGTACAAGGTATACGGCAACTTTGCAAGTATCACACTAAAAAGCCGTAAAGTTGAGGTTATAGAAGTATGTCAATTGTGGCAGGTGTGTATGTTTGCAGAGGTTAGTAAGCAGGAGGCCATAGTTTTTTTTATTTGAGCTGTATGTGGAATACCCAAGGTAGTAGTGGGTAAGCAAATAAACAAAGGTTATTCTACAGTGGAATATATGAATTGCACAAGGGGAGGTAGAAAAAGGAAATACCATTTGGTAAATTGGTACAGTAGCATTATACAGAACCAGTGGCAGGCCGTCATACTGCCAAGAAAAAGCCATCAGAGTCTTGCTGTGAGGCCGTCAAAATACCGTCAAGTTTCTTGCCATATAAGGCAATCTGAAGTCCTGGCCAACTGTATCAACTTAAAATAGTAATAGAGCACTGAAAGACCGCAACAATGCCATGCAAATATTGTCACAGCACCAATCAAAAATTGTCAAGCTTTATCCCTTTATTTAGCTGTAAAATTTGCAAAACACTGTCATGATCTTGTTATAAGATTGTCAGGAGGGTCACTAATTCCAAGCTGCTGTTATTATGACAGTCTCTAAACGGGATCTTGACGGATGATCTGGATTGGATCTACCTGCGGGACCAAATTATTTTTCATAGGGAAAGATAATCAGCAGAAAAAGCCTGAATATGGTAATGCTGCAACAACTGAAGAAAGACTATTCATATCTGCACTAAATATGGCCACAAACAAGGATTCTCAGACATGGTATATTGACTCTGGAGCATCTCAACACTTTACACACCAAAAAGAACCTTTTACTCAATATCAAGAAATTCTGATTAAGAAGGTTTTCATGGGTGACAATAGAACACTTGTTGCAGTGGGAGAAGGAACTATCCAAGCAAACCTAAGAAGCAGTGAAGGAAGCCATACACTGACTTTGAAAGAAGTACTCTCTGTACCAGAAATAGCCAAGAGCCTACTATCTGTAAGCAAGGCCACTGCAAAAGAACTCTGTTTCAGGTTTGACAATTCTGGATGCATGATCACTGATCAAAATGGTGCCCATATTGCTTCTGGTATCAGAGATCAGAGCCTATACAAGTTGACTTATATTCCATCATATTTGGAAGCTAATATAAGTAACCTAAATGAAGAAACACCAATGCTTTGGCACAGGAGATTTGGGCACATCAATTTTGATTATGTGTGCAAAATGATCAAAGAACAGCTAGTTTCTAGAGTAAAAATTGATCCCCCAGCTAATTTGGAGCACTGTGAAGCCTGCATACATGGGAAGCAAGCCAGACAACTGTTCAAGAGCTCTGGGCTTATCAAAACTAAGAAAAAATTAGATCTAATTCACTCAGATCTGTGTGGACATATGCAAGATTTATCCTTAGAGGGGATGAAGTATTTAATCACCTTTATTGATGAGTATACAAGATACACATGGGTCTACTTCATGGAGAGAAAGAAGGAAGCTCTGTCTAAGCTCAGGGAGCTTAAAGCCAAGGTGCAGAGAGAAACTGGTGAAAAAATCAAGAAAATACACTCTGAAAATGGTGGAGAATATACCTCAAAACTCTTTATCCACTTCTGCAAAATTCATGGGATAAAGCAAGAGACTACTGTACCATACTCTGTTGTGTTGTATTATGATTAGTTTGGGGCTTGTTCTACAATGTAGAGGCTAATTAGCAATATACAACAACTTCCAGTATGCTAATACTGAAATAGTTTATTGGGAGTTTGATATACTAATAGAAGATATAACTTTCACTAATTTCCTCAATCTTAGGCTCAAAATATACTGTAGGCATTGTTTATCACTTCTACAGCAGTGTTCTGACCTTCTGCTGACTTATGGGCTTATTTACTTTTATAGTAACTTTTCCTTATTTGGGAGTCACTTTCCTTTCTGAGAAGATATTTCCTTAAATGGAAATTCTGAACTCCCCTTTAACCTAAAGAGGCATGTTGTACAAGTCTCCAAAAGGGTCTTCAGACTTAAAGGGGTGTCTAAAGGGGTGTCTCTAGAGTAAAGGGGCTTCTTGTAGTGGTCTCTAAAGTGGACTTTACACTAAAGGGGTGCCTAAAGGGGATTCTTTAGAGTAAGGGAGTTTCTTAGCGGGGTCTCTAAAGGGGTCATTAGACTAAAGGGGTGTCTTTAGAGTAAATGGGTTTCTTAGAGGGGACTTTTCCAACAGAAAAGTGGTAGTTTTGTGTAGAACTTAGATTGGATTCTTGTGAGCTTTGCAGTCTATTTACTGATGTAGTACCAATCAAAGTCAGAATACTCAACAGTGAAAGTTAACAGGGGAAGTCTTATAACCTTTAAACTTGTAATTGTAGTGTGGAGATTCTGGAAAGAGAGGCTCTCCCTTTATTTTCCAGCTGGGAAAGCCATATATATGAAAATTCTGAAGGATCAATGTTTCTGGGTGATTGCGCAAGCAATACACGTGATACAAAGCTAAAATCATACAGTAGCGCAGATTGGACATAGGCTCAGCACCTGTAAGAATTTCACGTGATTTGATTGGCTGGTTCAAAAGTTATACACAATCAAAGTCACCATAGTAATCCTAGCAATAAGGCATATTATATATAATAATTGGACTCTTTTGGTCATAGCTCCTTAAGCACTGCTTCCAATGAGCTGTAAATTGAAACATGTGCTGGCTACTACGTTTTCTGTATGACACAATATTCTTGGGTGGATTGCTGGTCAGGGTCTGGAGCATTTGTCATTCAAGGTTGGAAATTCTTGATCTTTCACTTGTGTGTTAAAGTAGCAAAAAGCAAAATAAAGAAATGAGTGCACAGTTGGTTTAGAGATATTGTAGTAACAAAATACTTTCCATTATTACAACTCCCCACAGCAAAATGGAGTAGCAGAATGTGCTAACAGATCAATTATTGATATGGAAGATCCATGATCCATGATCAAAAATTATCCTATGATTTATGGGCGGAATCAGTTGCTACTGCTGTATATCTTAAAAACAGGAGTTATAACAGAATACTTTGTGATTCTACACCATTTGAAGCACGGTATGGATACAGACCAAGTACAGAACATCTAAGAATATATGGGTGTGCAGTATATGCCAAGAAACTGCCTGGAAATCATTCAAAATTTGAGCCAACAAGTGTAAGATGCATATTTTTGGGTTACTGCAATAAGAGTAAAGCATACAGACCCTACAATACCAAAGCAAAGAAGCTAATCAAGTCAAGGGATGTATTGTTTGATGAAAATTCAAAATTTTCACAAAGAATGACATCAGTTGATGACAAAAATCTGTTCCCAGGTCCACCAATTGTCAGGATTGAACCAAAGCAAAACAATGAAAATTTTTTCACTCCAGAGGACTCTACAACCATGGTTCAGCCAGAATCAGTGCCCAGGAATATCCCAGTAGTGATCATTCCAAAATCAAATGCCTGGAGATCCAATCGGACAAGAAATAGCCCATATTACTATGTCAATGAGGGTACAAACTTAGTCTATGCCTATTCAGTCCATATTGAGAAACCCCAGACTGTATAAGAGGCCCTTAATAGCCCTCAGACAAAGTTTTGGAGATCTGCCTTTACTGAGGAATATCAGGCCCTGATGGAAAGTCAAACTTGGGACTTGGTCAAATTACCAATCAACCAAAAATCAATTGGATGCAGATTGGCCTTCAAGACAAGATACAAGGCTGATGGTACAAGTGAAAGATACAAAGCAAGACTTGTGGCCAAAGGATACTCTCAAACAAAAGGACTTGACTATACTGGACCTTTGCACTGGTAGCTAAGTTTAATTCCATCAGATTAATATTGGCTATTGCAGCCAAATATAAGTTTTTTATTCATCAACGGGATGAAAAACAGCATTTTTGAATGGAGAACTTGATGAGGACGTGTATATGAGCCAGCCTGATGGGCTTGCTGACCAAGATAACCCCCATTTGGTCTGCAAGCTTAAAAGTCACTATATGGTCTCAAACAATCACAAAGCACCTGGAATTGCAAGATAGATTCTTATTTGGAATCTTTGAGTTTTAAAAGGAGTAATGCTGACAATAGTATATACTCTAGGCCAGATAGAGCAAATCCAGTTCTATTAGCTCTATATGTGGATGAATTTTCATACATGAAGCTATAGAGAATAACTTAGTTAGCTTGGTGCACTGTCCTACAGATGAGATGATTGCAGACATATTTACCAAACCATTAGCTAGAGACAAGTTTGAATATCTTAGGTCAAGATTAGGACTAGTCAGTTTTAACATTTAGCTGAGTGGGAGTGTTGTAAAAATTTGTAATTCCACCTAAATATTCACCTAACATAGTCACTTAGATCATTACCCTCAAATCCTAGAGAATACTGACCAAATTCCTTGTTGGGATTTACTTAAAATATTTTCACCAGAATACCAGGTACCCCAAACATAAAAATTTTCAAAGTTGCTCAAACAGCCCCAAATTTTGCACACATGTTCTTGGGACCCTCCTTAACCTTTTGTATCTGCTTGTAATGCCAAGACTATGCAATGTACAAATACTACTTTTACATTCAATAAATCATTAAGTGAAAACCACATAATTTACTTGTTCTCCCAATCACTTCCAATATCTCCAAGACTCTTACAACAATAGTATGGGTACATCTGTCTATGGAGTACTTTATCCACAAGTAGTAGCTGAGTTCCCCTAGTTTGAACATCATTAACTCCTTAGATAGGCTGGATTTAGACTATTACAATGATTCAAGGATATTGGTGGCTATATTGCAATTATCCACATATAGTGATAATAAAACTGCACATGCTCTATCTGGCTTATAGTAGACTTGTTCCATTGGATAGTGCCACATTGAGCCATGAGTGCCAAATGATGCAATAGTGTGCCAGAGAGATCAAGTGAGCCTATACTTGGCCACAGAGTGTGAGACATAGCTCCACATCTTCATGCAAAGCAGCCCCTGTGTTTTACCCATTGTGTTGGAGAAAATCCATTTTTTGACCTTTTTTTTTGGATCAATGTTGTGCAGGATGTGTTAGAGCACAAGCAGATTGAAGATATGCATCTGGTACTCAATACCCATGGCACTCTGAATCTAGCTCCTGTAGCTTGTATCATGTCACAAAAGTGAATGGCACTATCTTGGTCCACTGGTACTATCTGGCACTATAAGTGCTTTGTATAGATCTTACTTTAGGGCTAATATTTAAATATAGTGCCAGATAGTACCAGTGGACCAAGATAGTGCCATTCATTTTTGTGACATGATACAAGCTACAGGAGCTAGATTCAGAGTGCCATGGATATTGAGTACCAGATGCATATCTTCAGTTCTCCTGTTCTCTTACACATCCTGAGCTACATTGATCCACAAAAAAAGGTCAAAAAATGGATTTTCTCCTGCACAATGGGTGAAACACAGGGGCTGCTTTACATGAAGATGCAGAGCTATGTTTCACACTTTGTGGCCAAGTATAGGCCCACTTGAGCTCTCTGGCACACTATGGCATCATTTGGCACTCATGGCTCAATGTGGCACTATCCAATGGAACAAGTCTAGTATATACTATAGTCAGTAGTACTCCCATGGAAACTCAAAGAATCCAAATAGAATCTATCTTGCAGATTCAGGGTCTTGGTGATGGATTGAGACCATAGCAAGATTTCTTGAGCTTGCAAACCAAATGGGGGTTGTTCTGTACACAAGGCCATTAGGCAAGCCCATATACATGTCCTTGTCAAATATTTTGTTAAAAAGTGCACCTTTTACATCCATTTGATTTATAAAGCTTATATTAGGCTGAAGTAGCCAATATTAATCAAATGGAAACAAACTAGGCTACTGGTGCAAAGGTCTCTGTATAGTCAAGTCCTTTTGTTTGAGAGTATCCTTTGGCCACAAGACTTGCATTGTATATTTCAGCTCTTCCATCAGCCTTGTATATTGTCACAAAGACCCGTCTGCATACAGTTGATCTTTGGCTGATTGGTCACTTGACTAAGTCCCAAGTTTGATTTCCATCAAGGCCTGATATTCCTTGGTCATTGTAGGTCTCCAAAGTTTTGTCTGAAGGCTATCTAGGGCCTCTTTTGCAGCATGCAGCTCATCATTATGAACTAAAAGGCATAGGCTAAGTTTACACCGTCATGGATATAGTAGCTTGTGCTGTACATGTGTTGGAGATATTACCAGTGATTGGGAGAACAAGAAGATGATATATTTTGCACTTAATTATCTATTGAGTGCAAAAGTAGTATTTATAATTTTACATGGTCTTGAAATAAAAAGCATGTATAGTATACTATGAAGGCCTCAAGAGCATGTGTGCAAAGTTTTGGGCTGTTTGGACAGCTTTGAGAATTTTCATGTTCCAAGTATCTAATGTTTTTGTGAAAATATTCCAAGTAAATCTCACTGCAGAATTTGAGCAGTATCCTCCAAGATTTGTAGGTAAAGACTTAAGTGATTAAGTTAGGTGAACAATTAGGTGGAATTCAAAATCTTTACAACACTCCCACTCAACTAAGTGCTTATACTGACTAGTCCTAACTTTAGCCCATGATATTCAAACATGTCTTTAGCTAATGGCTTGGTAAATAAGTCTGTAATCATTTTATCTGTAAGAAAGTAAACTAAGATAACTAAGTTATTCTCTATAGCTTCTTGCATGAAATGCTGTCTAATATCTCTGTACTTGGTTCTAGCATCAAAAGTTGGATTTCTACCTAATTGTATACATTCTTAGTTATCTTGAAATAAAGCAATAGGGGTTTTTTGGCATAGACCTAAATCTGCAAAAAGCTTTCTTGATCCTATCGGCTCTTCTGTAGCACTACAGGCTGCCATATACTCTGCCACAGCGGTAGAAAGTGTTACAGTTGGTTGCTTTCTTGAATTTCATGAAGTTGCTCCTTGACAGTAAAGAATGGTGCATCCTGTATTGAATCTTGTGTCTTCTATTTTTTGTCCCAGCCAGTATCAGGGTATCCCAAAAGATTTTGTTTTGAATCCTTATAGGTTTTGGTCCTATTCTGAATCCTTATAAGTGTATCTTAAGCAGATATCAGCAGTTCCTTTGGGTATCTAAAAATCTGCTAAACTGCTGCAACATGATTAGATCCCTAGTTCTGATTATTCTGGCTAACCACTCCCACTGAATATGAGATATCTGGACAGGTTCCATGCATAGAATACATCAGAATGTCAATCATGTATTGCCAGGGAAAGTTAGGGCTTTCAGATGGTGCCAAGCTCTCTTGATTTGATAGAGTTTTGACCAAGTAAAGTTTTGTCTCCATTGGGGTAGCTGCAGGTTTACAGTCTTCCATTTGGCACTTTTTTAGTTTATCTTGAATATACTTAAGCTGGCTTAGGGCAGTAGTCTTGGTACTCTGTCTATGGAGTAATTTATCCCTAAGTAGCAACTGAGTTTTCCTAGATCAGACATCTTGAGCTTCTGCAATAGGCTGCATTTAGTTGCTTCAATGTTTAAAGATTGTTAGCAACTATACTATGATCATCCATTTAAAGCATCAATAGATTTTGACTTACTCTATCTGGCTTATAGTGTATACTATAGTCAGGATTACTACTTTTGAAACTAAAAAATTCCAAATAAAAATCCATCTTGCAATTTCAGGCTCTTAGTGATTGTTTGAGTCCATATAGAAATTTTTAAAGCTTGCAGACCACATGGCAGTTATCTTGGTCTGCAAGCCCATTAGGTTGGTTCATATACATATCTTCATCAAGTTCTTCATTCAATGATGCAGATATTCCATCTATGTTATGTATAAAAACTAATATTTAGATGCAATGGTCAATATTAATCAGATGGAATTAAACTTGGCTGCTGTTGCAAAGGTCTCAGTATAGTCAAGTCCGTTTATTTGATAGTATCCGTTGACCATAAGTCTTGCTCTGTAGCTTTCAACTGTATCATCAGCCCTGTATTTTGTCTTTAAGACCCATCTGCATCCAATTGATTTTTGGTTGATCAACACTTTGACCAAGTCCCAAGTCTGATTTTCCATCAGGGCCTGATGCTCCCCAGTCATTACAGATCTCTAAAACTTTTCCAAGGCCTATTTAGGGCCTCTTTTACAGTCTGGGGCTCAACAATACTGACTAAATAGGCTTAGGCTAAGTTTTACCCCCATTGATATTGTAATTGGGGCTATTTCCTAGTCTGGTTAGATCTCCTGATTTGTGATGGTGGAATGATCACTTCCGGGACATTTCTGGGAGCTGATTCAAGCTGAGCAAACAGTTGTAGAGCTCTCTGGAGTGAAAAAGTTCTCATTGTTTTGCCTTATTCAGTCCTGACCACTGGTGAACTTCAGACCAGATTTATATTATCATCTGATGTTGTTTTTGTATAGATTTTGCATTTTCTTCAAACAACACATCCCTGGACTTGATCAGCTTCTTTACTTTGGTATTGTAGAGTCTACATGACTTACTATCATTACAGTAGCCCAAAAATATGCATTTTACGTCCTTTGGCAAATATTTTGTTGGATTTTGGGCAGTTTATTGGCATATGCTGTACACCTAATTATTCTTAGATGTTCTGCACTTGATCTGTATTTATGCCATGTGTCAAATAGATTAGAAGCAAAAGTATTCTGTTATAACTCCTATATTAAATTATACAGATTTGTCAGCCATTCTACCCAAAAATTATATCTTAATTTATGATCATGGACCATAAATCTTGCCCTATTTGTTGTTGACCTGCTTGTATGTTCTGCTACTCCATTTTGCTCTGGGGGTATGGTACAGTAGTCTCTTGCTTTATCCCATGAGTTATGCAGAAGTGAGTGAAGAGTTTTGATGTATATTCTCTAGCATTGTCAGTGCATATTTCCTTGATTTTCACCTGTTTCTCTTGCCACCATGGCTTTAAGCTCCATGAGTTAAGACAGAGCTTACTCCATTCTCTCCATGAAGTAGACCTACATATATCTTGAAGGTACCACAAACATGCATGCAAAGTTTGGGGCTGTTTGGACGGCTTTGAGAATTTTCATGCTCTGGGTACTTGGTATTTTGGTGAAAATTTCCCAAGTGAATCCCAACAAGGAATTTGGTCAGTATTCTTCAGGATTTGAAGGTAATGATCTCAGTGACTAAGTAAGGTAAGTATTTGGGTGGAATTCCAAATTTTTACAAGTATGTCTGCAATTATTTCATCTGAAGAACAGTACAATACGCTAACTAAGTTGTTCTCTATAGCTTCATATATGGAGTGATGTCTAATATCTATGTGCTTGGTTCTAGCATGAAAAGTTGGATTTCTACCTAATTATATACATCCTTGATTATCTTACAATAAAGTAATAGGGATTTTTTGACATAGGCCTAAAGCTGTAAAAAGCTTTCTTAACCACATTGCATCTTTTGCAGCATCACATGCTGCCATGTACTCTGCCGCTGTGATAGAAAGTGCTACAGTTGGTTGCTTTCTTGAGTTCCATGATATTGCTCCTTTACAGCAAAGAAAGGTGTATCCTATGGTGGATCTTCTGTCTTCCAGATTTTGTCCCCAATCAGCATCAGAGTATCCCACAAGATCCTGTTCTGAATCTTTATAAGTGTATCTTAAACAGATATCAGCTGTTCCTTTTAGGTATCTAAATATCCACTTAACTACTGCAATATGATCAGATCCATAGTTTGGATTATGTTGGCTGACAACTCCCACTGAATATGAGATATCTGGATGTGTTCCAAGCATGATATACATCAGATTGCCATCCATGAACTGATAAGGAAAGTCTGGGCTTTCAGATGGCACCAAGCTTTCTTGACTTGGTTGAGTTTTGACCAAGTTAAGGTTTGTTTCCATTGGGGTAACTGCTGGCTTATGGTCTTCCATTTTGTACTTCTTTAGTATATCTTGAATAAACTTGGATTGGCTTAGGCTAGTAGTATGGATACTTCTGTCTATGAAGAACTTAATCCCTAAGTAGTAACTAGACTTGTTCCATCGTACCGTGCCAGGGCGCGCAGCGCAATCCGCGGTTGCAAAGAACGATTGGGCGCGATATTATAGCTACCAGAAGGCAGGATTGTTCTTGGACAATTTCGCACTATGTGGGACGATCTCGCACACTATGGCACAATCTGACACGATGAGGTTGGCGCGGATGATTGCGCCAACTCGTAATGCTTGCATCACGTGCGCAATCAGATACCGCTATAATGGCAGGTAAAATCCGGTATTTGGATATGTTTCTTTAATGTCAATGGAAATAAATGTGTATCACACTATAAACTACACTGATACTTACCATTTTGGTTACCCTCACTCCAATTGGACGGTATCTCAGTGGTTAATTGGTCCAAAAGTATCCTGAAGCTGGCAGCCCCCAATTGGCTCATTGACTACTGAAAAAGCTACCTGATTCGCCATCAAATATCCCATTTTGCCCATTGAGCAAGTAAATCCCTGATCCTAGTGATTGGGCAAGGTGTCATAGCTAGCACGCAAGCAATTGTGTAGGTGCAAAACAGATCCAATAGCTGCACTGGTATTACAGATGACGTATATATATGCAGGGTGTTTATTTATAGGGGTTCTGTCTCAAATGTGAGACGACCTTGATATTACTTATATCAAAAATTTGATGATCACTGATTTGCGATGGCTTGATTTGGATCGCAAAAAAAAAGGGTTGTTGGGATCATTACAAATGTGAGCAATTCAAAGCGATCACATCATCTTCTCCTGGGTTTTTTTCTCACAGGGATTACTACTGAAGCATTTGGTAGTGACTCACTTTGCACACCTATACTACTTCCTGGCTGACTATCATCTTGGCTACTTGTGTATTTGTAGTCAGTATTTTGCCTCCTAGTTGATGAGTACGATGCTGCAGCTTGGCCGTGCTGAATTGCTCCAACTAAACCAACTGAACCAACTGAACCGGCCTGTAGTGCCACGCGCTGACGCGTTCTTTTACTTGCCAAGGGCTCCGGTGGTTGAGGCACTTCATGTTGGTCATCATCAGTCAGTTCACCAGAAGTAACTTGCTGATGGTCAGGCAAAACGGCACGCGTAGGCACGCCTTGACGCGTTGAGATGGCCCTTGGCTGAGTTCGATGTGATGCCACATGTTGACGCAACTCGGTCCGCTCCAATGGACTTGTGTCTAAATGAGCAGTTTGGCAAGTTCTGGTAGTTTTGCTCTGAAGCGCGCGCGTTGACCCAACGCGCGTTGACTTGACGCGGGGTGTTCTGGTAAAAGGTGTTGGCGTGGTCAGGACTGACGTGCGCCGGCGCGCTGTGGTTGCAAGAGATGGTAGGGAATCCAGCAAGGCGTGCTGGCGCGATCTGGACGATGTTGCTTGCGGTCTGTATTCTTCCTCCTGAAGCTCACCATCTGATTCCTCAAGGTATTCACTTACCCTCTGTCTGATACTTTGAAGCCGTACTGTACAAATTGCGCACAAAATTGTTCCCGCGCGGCTTCCTCGTCAAATCCCCTCACTCTCAGCTCATTCTTGATTTCAATACTTGTCTTGTTATATATCTTTTTACATACATCGGCTGGCATCTTGGTGTAGAACTCATGCCACAGCTTTCTACTCAAATTCTTCCATCTTTGTTGACTCTCTGAGGTATCTAGTTCTGCTAGATTAATCAGTAGTGCCCAAATATCTGTATGAAGGCTCATCATAGACACTTGGGCCATACTAAAATCATTTGGTGAGAACTCAAACGGATCCGACATTGACTTTTCTGGTCCGGACCGCGCTTGTGAGCTGGGGGATGGGTTTTGTCTGGGTTGTACTAAAGATGAGTTGAGGCTTGGTATGGGGACCATAGCAACGGATTTGGATACTTATACAGCAGTATATTGGCATCAACCTGGTCTTATATGAAATATATATGAAAACTAAAGTGATTGTTGAATTTTCCATATATTATGCATGATGCATCTCGGATTGCGTTGACACAGATCAGATCACATCAATCGCAGATTTCCTATTTGATTATAGACCTATGATTAAAGCATCAATAAAAGTACCAAGGCATTGTTTGCGGATGATTTTTGCGACATAATGATGGGATACATGGCAATTGATGGAGATTTAACCATAATGTGTTAAAAATCAGATAAATAACGCAGATCGCGCCGAATTGATTCAAACCGCCTTCATACAATCATCCATCAATTTTAATATGACTTACTCATCTGAATGGTCTTTTCTCATCAATCCCATCACTACCACTGGATTTCCTTTTGACACACTGGAGGAGATCTATTCCAAGTACTGTGGACCATCAACCCCAATCTACTCAAGGAGATCCCTTGTTAAGCTTCTCTGCTATTACAAGAACTATTGCCCTACAAGGTTTCATCCCACCATCCATGGCAACAAAAGTCCTAGAAGCTTTCATTCCCAGCTGACAGCAATGGAGAACCACCTTGCAGAGGGTATGAATGACTTAGAGCAAGCTTGGAATACTAGGTTCAGAAGCTCCAATAGACTTCCATATCCCAGAGTGTTCAGCAACAGGTTCCATATCAGGAGTATTTTAGATACCTTCCCAGTGAGGATTAACAGACCTTCTAGAGGGCAGAGGCACTTTTATTCTGGCAAGTACAAGGCACACTGTGTGAAGTTTCAAGCACTGTCTGACATTGAGGGTAACATCATCTGATTTAGTGGGCCATTTGCTGGAAGTAGGCATGACAAAGCACTCTGGGTAGAGAATCATCCTGAATTCAGTAGAGGGGAGAAATGTATGGCAGACTTGGCCTATATAGGAGAGGATTGTCAGAGATTAGGATGTATTACAGCTTATAGGAAGCCAAGGAATGGTGTGCTTAGCAGGAAGCAGAAGCTCTACAATGAGATATTTAATCATTTCAGAGTAAGGGTAGAGCACACATTTGGATATCTGAAGAGATTCAGCATATTGGCAGGTAAATACAGAGGAAAGTCATATATAGGAGAAAACAGCAGAATAGGTAAAATAGTTAAGATACTTATCAATGCACAGTATGTTCATACAAGAAGACATCCACTGAGAGAAATGTGTCTGGAGCATTATGAAGAGTAAATAAAGCAAGGGAAGCACTATTCTGAGCAACATAAGTAAGATTGAGTAAAATTACCAGTAACTGTATCATACCACTGGCATCATGGTAGAAATTATAGTGCCAGATAGTGCCGTAGAGTGCCAGATCAATCCGGCACTATAAACCGGCTGGCGCTATGTGGCACTATCCAACGGAACAAGTCTACTGAGTTCTCCTACATCAGACATCTTGAACTCCTTATGTAGGTGCGATTTAGTCTCTTCTAATATTTTTGGGTTATTGGTGGCTATAATAAGTTCATCCACATATAGAGCTAGTAGAACTCAATTTGCTCTATCTGGCTGATAGTATATACTAAAGTCAGTATTACTCCTTTTGAAACTCAAAGATTCCAAATAAGAATTTATCTTGCAATTCCAGGCTCTTTGTGATTGTTTGAGACCATATAGTGACTTTTAAGCTTGCAGATCAAATGGGGGTTATCTTGGTCAACAAACCCATCAGGCTGGTCCATATACATGTCATTGTCAAGTTCTTCAGTCAAAAATGCAGTTTTTACATCCATTTGATGTATAAAAAACTTATAATTGACTGCAATAGCCAATACTAGTATGATTGAATTAAGCTTGGCTACCAGTGCAAAGGTCTCAGTATAGTCAAGTCCTTTTGCTTGAGAGTATCCTTTAGCCACAAGTCTTGCTTTGTATCTTCAACTTGTACCATCAGCCTTGTATTTTGTCTTGAAGACCCATCTATCATGATCACATGACAACCATGAACACCCATGCCAAGCTTCAGCTTCCTAGCTCAGTTTCTAAGAGATTCTTCTGGAACCTCCTACCATCTTCCAGAATGTTCCTGACCATTCCAAACCATTGTTACACAATGGAACATTCCATGGAACCTTCCAATTGTATTTTTCATAGTTCAGTGCCATATATGGAAATACCAGGTCACATGATCAGGTGACCCAACCCATTTCCCCATCTGGTTTCTGTGCTGTGTCATCTGTGTCATTATCCCCAGCACCATTGCTGTGCCTCATCCCACAACCCCATTAGTATTGCCAATATCTCTTGGCATCAGTATAGCCAAAAGTATATATAGTCCTATCTCCCCTTAAGTGTTCCTCAGTCTGATAAACACAGGTCTTGAATAAACAGCCTTGCCTTGGAAATCCGCCTTGCCTTGTTGATCCACACCTAAGTCCTTTCCTGGTCCTGCCTTGCCTAGCCCTACTCTCCTGCCTTGTGTCTATTCATAACAGCTTTATCAGACTCTCCTGACTTACCTGTGGATCCCTGCCTTCTGCCCAAAGTTTTAAGAAAACTTGTAAAAGGAATACTCACCATTGTGGTGGTGTAGAGGTACTCCTGGGAGAAGCTACACAACTCAAGGTGTGTGAGGTGTCTGATGGGTGCAATAACCTCTGTGTCTAAACTGCTTGTGCCTTTGTCAATATGTCACTATGGAAAAAGCTCCTGCTTCTCTAGCTTCCTAGGTGTGTCTTGTGCACTACCCTGAAAAGCTCCTTGATGGCAGGTCTGAGATGTACTGTTGAAGGCAGGTGCAGTGATCAACTGCCAATCAATAAGGTAGAAGTATTACTGATAGAAGGGATGATTTATTGATGAGTGATTGCTTTCCCTTAAATACTTTTCCTGATTGCCAAGTGATTACTAATGACAAGGTTCCAGAAGATTCTAGGCATCAGTAGAAATCTGATGACATCACTAAGAGCTAAAAATATGCCAAGAATGTCCTGGAAGGATCTAAAATGCACACCACATCCAAGAAATCAGGAATCAGTAGTCTGAAACCTGTGCAACATAGAAATACCATATATGGTATTGAAATGTCAGGGATGGTAACACAGACCTAGGTCATGTGTCACAGGTACTGATGCGGGTACTTGCCTTATGTAGATACATATACTGATCATAAAGCTGAACAACATCTGGGATAACTAATGCTAATAACTAATCAGGGTAAACATCATATGGGGATAATACTGATAATATGGGCAAAAAAAGAATGGGATAATACTGAAAAGATAAAATATGGATAAGTATATTGTAATGACTATATGAATAAACTTGGCTGTGGGAGGTATGTTTACCCTACCACACTGTAAGTATCAGCCATTGTCTTTCTCTAGTCTTGTCCTATAAAGGCAAAGATACCTTATCTTTGTAAAACTATTGGTCATAGCTGCATTCACTTTATTACCCTGCTGGTGGAGTTTGCAGTTGTTACAGTTTTGGAAGCTTTAGTACAATACTCTATCAAAGGAAGTCAAAACCAGTACCTTCTGAAGTGACGCTAACTTATTTAAGTTGGGGATTGTGGCTCAATAGTTGTATTCTAGACATACTAGAGGCTTTACAAACACACAATCTAGTTAAGTATATTCCAGTATTTCTTGCAAGTTCATCCGCCTTCCTCTCCTACCAAGTCCAACCTAGAGCTGAACTTTGCCCAGCTCATGGCTGCCTTTACCCAACTGCAGCAAGACCATGAAGACCTTAGAAACACTCTTGCTCAGTTCCTGAACCAAAGTGTCCAGCAACCTAGCCATGTCCCAGTCTACCAAGAACATAAGTATACTCCTGCTACCATGTTCAATGGCTCTCAGAATGAATTCTGTGGCCTCATCAACATGGTGAAGAACAATCTTGCACTCCAGCCCAACCAGTACCCCACTGACCAGGCCAAAGTTGGCTTCATCTCCAACCTGCTTACGGGTACAGCTCTCAAGTGGTTCACCCCATTAGTGGAGACCAACTGTCCCCTACTCAAAGACTACCAAGCCTTTCTCACTGAAATGGAGCTAACATTTGGTAACCTTAACCAAGCCAGAACTGCTGCCAACAAGATCAAGACCCTCAAACAAGGAAACAAATCAGAAGAAGGGTTTTATTCAGCACTCCAAATCACCTGCTGGAGCCCCAATCCTCTTTGTCAAGAAGAAGGGCGGCACCCTCAGAATGTGCGTGGACTATTGTGCTTTGAATAAGATCACAGTCAAGAACCACTACCCCCTGCCCCTGATCAACACACTGTTGGATCAGCTATTGGCTGCCCCAGTCTTCACCAAGATCAACTTGAGAGGAGCTTACAATCTTGTCAGAATCAAGCCTGGTGATGAATAGAAAACTGCCTTTCACACAAGATATAGTCACTTTGAGTACAAAGTAATGCCATTTAGTCTCACCAATGCCCCTGCTGTGTTTCAACACCTCATGAATGACATATTCTGTGAGTACCTTGACAAGTTTGTGGTAATCTACCTTGAGAATATTCTCATATACTCCAAGAGCCAAGATGAACATGATGAACATGTCAAGAAAGTATTGAGAAAACTAGACTATGCCAGTCTCTATGCCAAGCTAGAGAAGTGTGAATTTGACCAGAGAGAAGTGTAATTTCTTGGTTACCTCATCAGCCCTGAGGGAACAAGAATGGACCCATAGAAAGTTGACTCAGTTCAATCCTGGAAAAGTCCAAGCTCAGTCAAGGAAGTACAATCCTTCCTGGGATTTGCCAACTTCTATTGCAGGTTCATAGCCAACTACTCCAAGATCATCACCCCTCTGACAAAGCTTACCCAGAAGAACACACCTTTTGCCTGGAATGAGGAGCAATCCACCTCATTCAACCAACTCAAGAAATCATTCCTGAAGGCCCCCCTGCTTGTCCACCCTGACCTTGAGAAGCAATTCATAGTGGAGACTGATGCTTCTGATTTTGCCCTTGGTGCCATACTCTCCCAGTATGATGAAGACAATGTGTTGCACCCCATTGCATTCTACTCTTGGAAGTTTTCCCCTGCAGAGATCAACTATAATATCTATGATAAGGAGTTGCTTGCCATCATTGTAGCCTTTGAGCAATAGACACACTACCTGGATGGTGCAAAACACAAAATCAAAGTCTTCTGTGACCATAAAAACCTCAAGTACTTTGCAACTTCCAAAGTACTATACCAGAGACAAGCCAGATGGTCACTCTTCCTGTCCAGCTATGACTTTACTATTACCTATAGACCTGGTGCAAAGCAAGGAAAGCCTGATGCCCTGTCCAGAAGAAAGTAATACGCCCTGGAAGAGCAAGATGATGCCTGTCAGCAAATGGAACACCCATTGCTGAGCAAGAAGCACTTTGAGATTCTTGCCACCCAGTCCTCAAGTCTTGTCATCCCTTCATTCGTAGTAAGGATATCAGAATCCCAAGCCTCTGATATAACTTCCAGCACCGTCAAGAAATATCTGGAATCCCTAGTTGGGCCCCCTCCCAAGTTCCCAAACATCCAGAACCTGCATTTGGTAAACAACCTCATCTACCACAAGCAGCAGCTTTATGTCCCAGACCTTGCCACCCAGCTAGACATCATTAAATCTTGGCATGATTCAGTGGCTGCAGGCCACTTTGGTACTCCAAAACCTTGAATGCTATCAAAAGAGATTTCTGGTGGCCTAGAATGATAACTCTTATCAAAGAGTACATTCTGACTTGTGATATTTGCAACCATGCAAAAACAGCCAGACACCAGCCCTATGAACTTCTCCAGCCCTTGCCTATCCCAGAACACCAATGGAAATCCATAACTATGGACTTCATTACTGACCTCCGTGAGTCCTGTGGCTTCAATGCTATACTTATAGTAGCTGACCAGCTGACCAAGATAGCTCACTTTATCCCTTGCTGTAGGAACACTGATGCAAAAGAAACCACTGCATTAGTCCTGAAGAATATTTTCCACCTTCATGGTATACACAGTGATATTGTATGAGATAGAGGCCCACAGTTTGTGTCCAAGTTTTGGAAACACTTCATGCAATACCTTGGTGTTCAAGTCAAACTCTACACTGCCTTCCATCCTCAATCTGATGGCCAGACTGAAATAATCAACCAGATTCTACAGCAATACCTCCGGTGCTATATCAATCACCAGCAAGACAATTGGGTTGACCTACTCCCTGTTGCTGAGTTTGCCTACAACAACTCAAGCCGTAGTATAGCCGGTTTTACACCATTCTACCAAAACTATGGATTCCACCCTCAGTTTGATATCCAGATTCCAACAAACCCAATGAGCCCAGATGTGGCTGAACATGCCCAAGCAATCCAGGACATTCAGAATACCCTCAAGGAAGAGCTATCCTTAGCTCAGGAAAGCTACTAGAAATTTGCCAATCTAAAATGGCGTCCCAGCCCTGATCTTAATGAAGGAGATTCTGTATGGTTGCTCAGAAGAAACATCAGCACCAACCACCCTTGTGACAAATTGGATATCAAGAAACTTGGTCCCTTCAAGATGAAGAAGAAGCTTAGCCCTATAGTATATCAGCTACAGTTACCAGCAAGTATGAAAATCCATGATACTTTCCACGTGTCCCTCCTGGAGCAATATTGTAGGAACACCTTGCCAAACCAGCAAGAAGCAACGCCCCAAGCCATCCAGATTGACCAACATCAAGAATTTGAGGTTCAACAGATTCTAGACTCCAAGTATATCTGGTCAAAGCTGTACTACTTAGTAGACTGGATTGATTATGGTCCAAGTGACCAAACATGGGAACCAGCTACCCATCTCACTCATTATCAAGAACTAGTTGCCCAGTTCCACCAGCAATATCCTGCAAAACCTGCCCCAAAGGGAAACAGAGCTTTGCCTGGAAGAGAAGAAAAGTGTCATGATTACATGACAACCATGAACACCCATGCCAAGTTTTAGCTTCCTAGCTCAATTTCTAAGAGATTCTTCTGGAACCTTCTGCCACCTTCCTGAAAGTTCCTGACCATTCCAAACCATTGTTACACAATGGAACATACCATGGAGGCTTCCCATTGTATTTTTCATAGTCAAGTACCATATATGGAGATTGTTGATCCACACCTAAGTCCTTTCCTGGTCCTGCCTTGCCTAGCCCTACTCTCCTGCCTTGTGTCTATTCATAACAAGTTTGATGTGATGCCACTTGTTGATGCAACTGGGCCTGCTCCAATGGAATTGTGTCTGAATGAGCAGTTTAGCAAGTTCTGGTGGTTATGCTCTGAAGTGTGTGTGTTGACCCAACACATGTTGACTCAATGCAGGGTGCTCATGTGGAGGGTGCTGGCATAGTTTGAACTGGTGTGCACCAGTGCACTGAAGTTGCAAAGGATGGTAAGGAATCTAGCAAGGTGTGCTGGCTCAATCTTGACACTGTTGCTTACAGTCTGTATTCTTCCTTTTGAAGCTCACCTTCTGATTCCTCAAGGTATTCACTTACCCTCTATCTGATACTTTGGAACTGTAGCCTGGATGAGTCCTGTGTGTATTGCTCTCAGAAGCCCCTCATCTCTACTAATATATCATGTACTAGATTAGTCATTTGAGGCAAAAACTCATTCAAAACCTCTTTGGTTCCCAGAGTTGAGGCACAAACAGACAGGCCTGTCTGTACTGAGTAAGTTGCGTGCAAATTGCTCCCACATGGCTTCCTCATCAAATCCCCTCACTCTCAGCTCATTCTTGACTTCAGCACTTGTCTTTCTATTTATCTTCTTACATACATCTGCTCACATCTCAACGTAAAACTCATGCCACAGCTGTCTACTCAGATTCTTCCATCTCTGTTGACTCTCTGAGGTATGTAGTTCTGCTAGATTAATGAGTAGTGCCCAGTTATCAGTATGAAGGCTCATTATAGGCACTTTGGCCGTACTATAATCATTTGGCAAGAACTCAAATGGATCCAACATTGACTTTACCAGTCTGGACCATGCTTGTGAGCTCAGGGATTGATTTTGTCTGGGTGGTGCTAAATATGAGTTGAGACTTAGTATAGGGACCATAGATATGGATTAGGATACTTATACAGTAGTATATTGGCATCAACCTGGTCATATATGAAATATATAAGAAAACTAATGTGATTGTAGAATGTTGCATATATTGTGCATAATGCATCTTGGATTGCATTAACATAGATCAGCTCACATTAGTTGTAGATTTCCTATTTGAGTATAGACATGTGAGTTAAGAATAAATAAAAATACTTGGTTATTGTTTGAGGATGATTTTTGCAACATAATGATGGGATACATGGCAATTGATGGAGATTTAATCATAATGTATGGATGGCTAGAGAGGTGGTGAGTTTCCTCTTTTATCATCAATGGGGGCTTTGTGGAATTACTACTACTTCTTGCTAAACTTATTCTGGGATGCAACTTACCACTTATATGGCCCAAATGGACAGCCTTCATGTGGCTGGCAACATATTAGCCAGAGATCCTTCTGAAACCAGCATGTGTGAGGCATTGCATGACACTCAAATCAGAAAGTGCTACCATTGCAAGGTGTCTAGCATGTGAGGAATCTATCAACATATGAGGAAAGCACTTTCACACTCTGGAAATATACAAGTAGTACCCCACCTAAAGAAGCTCATGCAGTGCAGCAAATATTTTGAGGTATAAAGTACTACACCCAGTTTCAATCAATCACAAACCTATCCAACATGTTTGATGGCAAACACTATAAGTAACTAAGAAGGAAGGGTTACTTTGAAGGTATGTATAACCTTTCCTTTGCCTTGGCACACAATGAATTTTCACTGAACAATTAGTATGCCAGCAAATCCTACTGGCCACTGATTCTCATCAGCCTGTGTCCTATGAAAGATTATCTTGATTAACCCATCCATAAGGCCATCATAAATTCTAAGTCCTGTGACTAAGGGGTATTGATCCCATCTGAACACCATGCAAAGACTATCAAAAAATAATTGCACCCCAGATTTCACAAAAACTTGGTCAAATTTTTCATTACAACTGTACAAAAGTGGCCTGTGGTTGGTTCTCTGCCAATTATCTCACTTTCTGATCCCTGACACTCAATCACCTCCTATGTTTGTGTGCATTGAATGGCTAATGCCTCTTTTTGACACTCCTAACTTTCTCACTCAACCATTTCTCTTACTTTTGATGCATACAATTTGATTTATTTCTGTTGAAACTTCAGTTGCACCTCAATTGCCAATTGTGTTGACCTATACAAGTCCCTATACCTATAGATTGCCTTATATGGCAAGAAACTTGACGGTATTTTGACGTCCTCACAGCAAGACTCTGATGGCTTTGTCTTGGCAGTATGACGGCCTACCACTGGTCCTGTATAATGCTACCATACCAACTTACCAAATGGTATTTCCTTTTTCTACCTCCCCTTGTGCAATTCAAATATTCCACTGTAGAATCACCCGTTTTTATTTGCTTGCCCACCACTACCTTGCCTTGGGTATTCCACATATAGTTTGAATCAAAAAAACTATGGCCTCCTGCTTACTAGCCACTACAAACACGCACACCTGCTACAATTAACATACTTCTATAATCTCTACTTTACAGCTTTTTAGTGTGATACTTGCAGAGTTGCCATATTCCTTGTACTACTGGTAGCATATAAATCTTGCAAACATATGCTTGGTTGTTGCCACTTCTGCCATGAATACCACCATAATATCTGCAAAGAACATCTCGGTATTTAGCCAATATATTCCTTCTGCCTGCTGGATTCTAGTCCCCCTTATAGGTGCGCTATGGCTTTTGTATGTGTGAATTCCATATTGAATGGTGTAGAACTTGGCTTGAGACCATGAGAAATCTGGCATATCTTGGTAGAGTTTTCCTGATAAAAACTAGTTGCTTGTAGCACCCAACCCAACTTTGCATTACTTGCTAATTACCCACTCATTGGGGCTGCTTAGCTTCTTAATGGCATAGGCATAAGTGTCTCCATGTACACATTTGTCCTCAGTACTTTCCGACTTTCTCTGGCTGTCCTCCATGTGCCAACTCATCACATCCATGACAGACTTGAAGGTAATACTCTTGATGAGATTGGGATATGGTAGTACCTGCAACTTGGCTTGTCTCCCTATCTCCCCACACATCTGCTCCATAGGAAACTCCCAAAAGGTTAAGCAAGGCCCAATATTCTCCACACACCATACAAGATGGAGTGGAGAATGGATACAGTAGCGGCAGAGACCAGTTTCATGTTTGTAGTATAGCTGCTCAAATCCTGTCACAAACTCCTCACACAACAGCTGTAGATGCGTCGAATTGGCATTGGTGATCTGCTGCTGTATAAATATTCCTACAATGTCCACATATGACTCCAAATGCTTTCAATGTATTCTTGGTAGGAATGGCTCAGAACACCACTTGAAAAAATACATATCCAGTTCATCCAGTCTTTGCATTGGTATTGTCAATATGTGTATGAATATTAATTGGAGCCTGTGAGAAGTACTTATGGTAGGGGATACTCTGCAATATCTTGCCAATTCTTTCAAGTTTCTCCGGTATCTCAAAGGGCTCATTTAGCTTGAAATGCCCCATTAACAGCTTGGTCATCAGTATAGAGATATTGTTGAAAAGCAAATGCATTGCTCCCAGTGGAAAGCTTTTGCTCCAACAGATACCATCTATCTTAAGTATCTCCAGTTTCTGATTGATTCCATATTCTGGCTAATAGCTTATAGCTTGCCAACTTTGCTGCAATTGCATGTGTACTTCTGTACATTCTCTCTGTGGAATGATGATGCTCTTAGTGCCAGTGCTTGGGTAATGATAATATGTGTGAGTTATGGAGAAAATCCCCTGGATCTCACATATTTGACAGCAATACCATCCATTGTGCCCGGAAAAACCTGCTATCTTGCTGATGGCTGGGGTATCCCCAATACAGATAATAATATGCGCTTTTACATGACAGCCATTTACCATTATCCTGCTGGAAAGCGTACAAAATTCATCCAGCAGTGGATACAGGTAGCTATCCAGGTTGGACAGTAACTTAAGCCCAGATACCAGTGAGACTACCATCAGATTATTGCTCTGAAACCGTAAGATGGGCAGCAGATTCAGATTGATGAGAATCAGTGGCCGGCAGGATTTGCTAGTAGAGTACTTGTTTAATGAGAATCCATCAAGTGCTAAAGCAAAGGCATGGTCATTGATACCTTCAAAGTAGCCCTTGCTTCTTAGCTGTTTGTAATGCTTTTCATCAAATATATTGGATATGTTTGTGCTTGATTCATACTAAGTGCGGTACTGTATTGCTTTGCAATATTTGTCAGACTGCATCAGCTTCTTCAGATGGGGTATGACCAGAATATATCTGGAGTGTAAACAATGCTTTCCCTCAATGGTGGTATATTCCAGACAATTTGGACACATTTTAATGATAGCATTTTTGGATGTGAATGCTATGCAACAGTTAACACATGCTGGAATCAGGACAGTCTCTGGATCATATGTTGATAGCCACATAATGGTTGTCCACTTGTACCATGTATATGGTAAGTTGCATCCTGATATGATTTTGGCAAGAAGTAGTAATAAATCCTCAAAGCCCCCATTACTGATATTAGTAGAAACACACAACTTCTCTAGCCACAACATTACATCATTCTCCAGTAGATGGATTACTGGGCTCATTTAGCTCCATAATGTATCCTTGGCATTTGCTTCAATGGGTGTTGTCTCACTGCATACAGGGATTTGACAAGGCTCAAACATGGTACTGTTGTTAGGGGAGATAGGCTCAAAATCCATCAGTGAACTTTCTTTGTCCAAGCTATCACTCTGCATGCCATATTCAGAAGGCTGAGGTGAGCCTAAAGGCGTCACAAACTAACCTGACTCAGTTTGTGCAAGGTGACAAAGATGGCCTTGTGCCAATATAGTAGTATCAACTGGCCGGCAAGATAATGCTGGTACAGTATCAACAATGAATGGTCAAATATGACTTGGGTGGCAAAACACTGGCTGTGATCCTTGTAATACTTCCTATGCTGTCTGCATGCTTCATGGCTAAGAGGCTTGCCACAATAGCCATATGGTCTTTTTTCTCTTCTCTTACGGTGTTGAGTCAAAGTAGTCCTGTCCATGGGGCAAACAGTTTGACCTTCAACAACATAACATTATTATATCACTCTTTGGTCAATACTCATGTGAACTTAAGACAGTCTTGTATTTGAGATATTGCACCTACATGAATGTAAGATTCAATGATGATCTGCCCTAGTAAGCATTATAAATAATGTTGAGGTGCCACATATACACATATATGTAACACTATTTCTCCTTTGGTTTGACTCACTTCCATATATATGCCACCAAAAAATAAAGCAAAGTTGTCTGGTTCTCAACCAAACCCTACCACTGATGGCAACAGAAGAATGGTTGGACAACAGCTTGCTTTGACATTCAGTGCAACAAGCAGGGCTACATCCAGAAAAGGCCCTGTGGACAGTGTGCCCATTGAAGGTAATAATGTGGACACCTCAGGCTCTCAGTCAAGTAGGCAATTGAGAACCTCTGCAGCACCACAAGCTGACCACTATGCTCAGGCAGATGAGAATGTAGCAAATGGAGTACCCTGAGATGAAGATCAGCAAGTGGCCATGATAACATCCCCACCACCCATATTAGCAAGAATGCTGTCAGCTTATACCAAAGCATTAATGCAACAATTAGGTGCAGTGGCTGATAGGATAGATGCAATGGCCCAGAGAAATCAGGAAATAGTCCAGAAACAGGAAAAGTGGATAATATATGTAGAGCAATCATTATCCCAGGTAGAGAAAGCAGTATCTTTGCTGAAAGAAGGAACTCAAGTAGCTCAATGTCACAGCCAAGAATTGAGCCATTTCCCAATGTAACAGCAGAGGAACACCATACAGTCTTTGAAGCACAAAGCAGTGAGCAAAGATAAAGCCCACAGAAAAACCTATCACAGCATGGGAGGGAGACAATGTGGTGTCTATACCAAAGCCTAAAAATCAAAACACATTGAAGATCCATTAAGCCTCTGAGTGCAATAATGAAGAGTGGGCTAATATACAAGTGGCCGTCAGAAGTCTAGCATGACATCACATTAAGCCTGGCATACCATGGTGTGGGTTATTACTGACTATACTTGGTGAGTCGGAGAGCTTGTAGGTCAAGTCAGTACCACTTGGCTCAGAATAGCTTCCAATAGAAGGTTGCAAGGTAGTAAAGACCTGTGTTTATTCCGTCAAAATCTTTCTGTCCTCTTACTTGGTTCAATTGGATAGATATATATATATCACTTGGGGGGCTAAGAAAATAGACAATGTGTTGTAAAATAGGGGTGTGAACTTTGGTAATGGAAAGTATTCCATTACTACAATATCCCATACCAATATTGCACTCATTTCTATATTTTGCTTTTTGCTATTGTAATACAATTCAATCTGCACCACTGCAAAATTTTAGCATTGTATCACATGTATTGCTTGCGCATTTGGCCAAAAACTTTGATCCTTCAGAAATATCATATATATGACTTCCACAGCTGATAAATAAAAAAGAGCCTCTCTTTCCAGAATCTCCACACTACAATTACAAGTTTAAAGGTTTTAAGACTTCCCCTGCATCACTTGTACTGTTGAGTATTCTGACTTTGATTGGTACTACATCAGTAAAGAGACTGCAAAGCTCACAAGAATCAAATCTAAGTTCTACAAGAAACTACCACTTTTCTGTTGGAAAAGTCCTCTCTAAGAAGCCCTTTTACTCTAAAGATGCCCCTTTAGACACCCCTTTAGTCTAAAGTCCACTTTAGAGACCACTACAAGAAGCCCCTTTGCTCTAAAGATACCCCTTTGAGTCTAAAGACCCCTTTAGAGACTTCTACAACACACACCTTTGGGTTAAAGGGGAGCTCAGAATTTGCATATTAGGAAGTATTTTCTCAGAAAGGAAAGTGACTTCTAAATAAGGAAAAGTTAAAATAAAAGTAAATAAGCCCATTAGTCAACAGAAGATCAGAACACTGCTGTAGAAGTGAGAAACACTGCCTATAGTATATTTTGAGCCTAAGATTGAGGATATTAGTGAAAGTTATATCCTCTATTGGTATATTAAGCTCCCAATAAGCTTTTTCAGTATTAGCATACTGATAGTTGTTGTATATTGTTGATTAGCCTCTATATTGTAGAACAAGCCCCATACTAAACATAATACAACACAACAGAACAACTTCCTGTTATGGTAAGTACTCTAACTAGATAAAGGCAGGAATAAGAGTGAGGACATGTGGGGGATTCACTGGGAGGATACTGGGAGACTCTGAGTAGGACTCTGAGGAGAACTCTTGGGCAAAAAGTGGGTACTACATTTGGTACTCACACATGGGACCATCAGGAACTCCAGGCCAAGCAGAATGCACTTGACTTGTTCCATGAGCATTATTCTGGATTCAAACAGGCTAATGGATTTTGGGCCAGCATTGGTATGCAATGAAAATATCTTAAGAATAGCAGAAACTATCAAAGGCAGAAGAAGAAGGGTGCCATGGCTAAAAACCAGCAGCCTCCTCAAGAGCCCATTTCAAGCAGAGCCAAAAGCTGCAGACAAGCATCAAAGAGACATCAGGTAGCTGGAAGAGTGCCAATTGGGGACAAGCAGGCAGACATGGATGCACCAGCACAACATTTATCAAGGAAAAAGCATAGTACCACTCAAGAAGCACCCAGTAAAAGTAGCAATGAAGGACCTAGCAGTGATAAAAACCAGCCGCTTTTACAGGAGCCTGTCATAACTTCAATTGAGAGCTGAAAACTGCTGTAAGAGTCCTGGAGATACTGGAAGTGATTGGGAAAACAAGTAGATTATGTAGTTTTCACCTGATGATTTATTGAATGCAAAAGTAGCAATTATACTTTTAAAAAGTCTTGGCATAACAGACACATAGAGTAGGTTAAGGAAGGTCCCAAGAACATGTGTGCAAAGTTTGGGGCTGTTTGGACAACTTTGAGAATTTTCATGTTTGGGGTACCTGGCATTTTGGTGAAAATGTTCTAGGTAAATCCCAACAAGGAATTTGGTGAGTATTCTCTAGGATTTGAAGGTAATGATCCAAGTGACTAAGTTGGGTGAGTATTTAGGTGGAATTACAAATTCTTACAACACTCCCACTCAGCTAAGTGTTCATACTGACTAGTCCTAATTTTGACCTAAGATATTCAAACTTGTCTCTAGCTAATGGTTTAGTAAATATGTCTGCAATCATTTCATCTGTAGGATAGTAAACTAAGCTAACTAAGTTATTTTCTATAGATTCACGTATGAAATGAAGTCTAATATATAGGTGCTTGGTTCTAGCATGAAAAGTTGGATTTCAACCTAATTGCATACATCCTTGATTATCTTGAAACAAAGTAAAAGGTGTTTTTTGACATAGGCCTAAATCTGTAAAAAGCTTTCTGCACCACATTAATTCTTTTGTAGCTTCACAGGCCACCAGGTACTCTGCCTCTGCAGTAGAAAGTGCTACAGTTGGTTGCTTTCATTAATTCCGTGAAATTGCTCCTGTACAGTACAGAAAGGTGTATCCTGTGGTGGATCTTCTGTCTTCCAAGTTTTGTCCTCAACCCGCATCAGAGTATTCCACAAGATCCTGTTCTGAATCCTTCTGAGTGTATCTTAAGCTGATATCAGCAGCTCCTTTTAGGTATCTAAAAATCCGCTTAACTGCTGCAATATGACCAGATCCATAGTTCTGATTATGTTGGCTGACAGCTCCCACTGAATATGAGATATCTGGCCATGTTCCAAGCATGATATAAATCAGACTGCCAACCATAGATCAATAAGGAAAGTCAAGGCTTTCAGATGGCACTAAGCTCTCTTGATTTGGTTAAGCTTTGACCAAGTCAAGGTTTGTCTCTATTGGGGTAGCCTTGATGTCTTGAAGACCCATTAGGGCCTGATATTCCTCAGTCATTGCAGATCTCCAAAACTTTGTTGGACGGCTATTCAGGGCCTCTTTTATAGTCTGGGGTTCATCAATATGGACTAAATAGGCATAGGCTAAGTTTGTACCCTCATTGATGTAGTAATTTGGGCTATTACTTGTTTGATTGGATCTCCAGGCATTTGATACTGGAATGATCACTTCTGGGGTATTCCTGGGCACTGATTCAGGCTGAATCACAGATGTAGAGTCCTCTGGAGTGAAAAAACATACATTGTTTTGCTCTGATTCAATCCTGACAATTGGCGGACTTGAGATCATTTTTTGTCATCATCTGATGTCATTTTTTGCAAATATTTTGAATTTTCATCAAGCAATGCATCCCTGGACTTGATAAGCTTCTTTACTTTGGCATTGTAGCGTCTGTATGCTTTACTCTCATTACAGTAACCCAAAAACATGCATCTTACACTTTTTGTCTCAGATATTGACTGGTTTCTGGGCAGTTTCTTAGCATATGCTCTACATCCAAATACTCTTTGATGTTTTGCACTTGGTCTGTATCCATACCATGCTTCAAATGGAGTAGAATCACAAAGTATTTGGTTAGGGCTCCTATTTTTAAGGTATGCAGCAGTGGCAACTGATTCAGCCCAAAACTCATAGGACAATTTTTGATCATGGATCATGGATCTTGCCATATCAGTTATTAATCTGTTAGCATGCTCTGCTACTCCATTTTGCTGTAGGGAGCATGGTACAGTAGTTTCAAGCTTTATCCCATGAATTTTGCAGAAGTGGATGTAGAGTTTTGAGGTAAACTCTCCAGCATTGTGAAAGCCTTTTTCTGGATCTTTTTGCCAGTTTCCCTCTCCACCTTTGCTCTAAGCTCCCTGAACTTAGACAGAGCTTCTTCCTTTCTCACTATGAAGCAAACCCATGTTTATCCTGTATAATCATCAATAAAAGTGAGTAAACTCTTCATCCCACCTAAGGATAAATTTTGCATAGGTCCATAGAGATTGGAGAAATTAGATTTAATTTCTTCTTAGTTTTAATTACCCCAGAGCTCTTGAGTGGCTGTCTGGCTTGTTTCCCATATATGCAGGCTTCACAGCGCTCCAAACTAGCTGGGAAATCAATTTTTACTCAAGAAATTACCTGATCTTTGATCATTGTGCACAAAGAATCAAAATTGATGTGCCCAAATCTCCAGTGCCAAAGCATTGGTGTTTCTTTGTTTAGGTTACTTATATTGGCTTCCAAATATGATGGAATATAAGTTAACTTATATAGATTCTGATCTCTGATACCTGAACCAATATGGGCACCATTTTGATCAGTGATCTTGCATCCAGAATTGTCAAAGGTGAAACTGAGTCCTTCTGCAGTGGCCTTGCTTACAGAGAGTAGGTTCTTGGCTATTTCTGGTACACAGAGTACTTCTTTAAAGGTCAGTGTATGGCTTCCTTCACTGCTGCGTAGGTTTACTTGGATAGTTCCTTTTCCCACTGCATCAAGTGTTCTATTGTCACCCATGAGAACCTTCTTAATTGCAATTTCTAGATGTTGGGTAAAAGGCTCTTTTTGGTGTGTAAAGTGTTGAGATGCTCCAGATTGACCTAGCCTATTACCAAAGTATTTGGAGGACAAAGCCACTCCTAATGAGGTGGATGAAGAGATCAAGAGGATAATCCAGGATGAAGTCAGCAAACTTGTGGTACAGGATGAAACACTCTACCAAATTGTTGATGGGAGCCCTATTGTCTATTGCCCTTGTATTGCTTGCCAGGATTTAACACATATGCTACACAATGGATATGGATATCTTGGAGTTGAAGGAACCTATAGCCTTGTGAAAGCAAGAGCATGGTGGTCCAGAATGAAACAAGATAATGAGAAGCTAGTGAAAACTTGCCCAAACTGCCAATTCAATCAAGGCCAGCCACAAAGAATTGCCACACTCTTTCCCTTGGTGCCAGTAAGACCAGTTGAAAGATGGGGAACTGACTATATTGGAAGACTGCCAACTACAAGGCTATGCAACCATTGGATCCTAGTAGCAATTGACCATGCCACCAAATGGCCAATTGCTAAAGCTGTCCCATAGCCAGTGAACAAGAAGTTGCAAGTATCTTCTACCATGAGATCCTTGTGAAGTTTGGATGCCCTGTAGAGATTCTAGCCAATAGAGGTACAAACTTTATTGTAAAGACATTGGAAGCTTACCTGGGGCCCTTTGGACTGTTAAGCCTTCTGGTTGTTCCATGTATAGTTTCTTCCAGATTTCCATTTAGAAATGCTTATTTGATATCCATTTGTTGTAGATCCAGACTGTGCACAGCTGTCAGGGCTAGAACTGCTCTAATGGAGTTAACTTTAGCTACAAGAGCACTTGTTCCCTCAAAGTCTAGTGCCTGGATCTTGGATTAGCATTTAGTCACAAATATAGATATCTTCATTCTGTTGGCTTTCTCACATTTAGTAAGTGTACCAGTTCACACAATTTTGCCCTGGTCAGTGATTAGTACTCTTCATGCATGGCTTGTTGAAGGGTAGTTGCATCTGGACTTTGCATTGCTACTGCCTGGTTCTGAGGTTTAGAATGATCTCAGCCACTCTCTGGTCTGGATTCTCCTGAAATGCAATGTCCCTGCTCTTTATCAGCATCTGAATGTTGCAATTGTACTCTATACTATTGAGTGTCTCAACAATAACCAAGCAAGATCCCCTTTCTGATTTTTGTTAGCAACTTTGAGCATTTTTTGGCAGGGATGTTATAGAAACATCTCTGCCAACAACTCAGAGGTACCAGAGGTTGGAGTTTCTGCCTGCATATACATCAGTGTATATATATTCATGTAGTGCTGTGGCTGGGTATTGATTCTCAATGTATACTTCAATGGCAACAGATTCAGTTTAAAATATAGTCAATTCCCTTCTGATGTAGCATAGATCTTCTAATCTGTACTATTGTTCTATTTGCACATTCTGCTGCTCTATTTTTCTGCGGAGTATGTGGAAAAGTGATCTGCTGAAGGATACTAGTAATTTATCAGTACTTTGCAAACTCCTTTGAGCAGTATCCTGCCATTGTCACTCTGAAGTAATTTCAATTTACATCCAGTTTGTGTTTGTGCCTTGTTCCTGAAGTTCTTAAGCACCTCTCAAGCCTCATACTCTCCTTGAGGAAGTTCACCCATATATATATTGTCTTATTATTAGTAAGTTTCATAAAGTATTTCTTGGCTCTAAGGGACAATGTTCTCATGGGCCCACATATGTCTAAGTGCAAAATGTCTAATATTGCAGCTGTGTTAAAGCCTCTGGAGCTCCTAAAGCATTGCCTAGCCTGCTTACCATATGAACACTGCTTAACAGGCACTCTACTTGGTTGGAACTGAAAGGTTTAGGCCTAAAACAATTTGCTCTTTCACTAATTGGCTCAGTTTCTGTTCCCATATGTGTCCTAACCTCCTATACCACATCTGCCTGCTAGTTTTATCAGTTTAGCAATGTTGACATTCTCAGGTACAGTGATCTGGCATTGTAACTGGTTGATATAATGATCTCTGGCTGCAAATGCTAATTGTCCCTTTTCACTCAGTGTTGAGCACCTCAGCTTAGTAAAAACAAATAACGGTCCCTGAGAAGCTGCCTTGTTCACTAAGAGTAGGCTCTTGGCTCTTCCAGGCACACAGAGTCAGTTAGTTGGTTTTGCTGTTGTTGCCCCTTAGATGTCATACATATATAGCTGTATAGACCCACTGGCAGTAGCTGTTACTGCAGAGTTGTCTCCCAGCTACACACTTCTTATAAAAATAATCTTTAAGTTGCTGAACCATTCCTATTGACCTCAAAGATGCTGTCATGCTCCAGAGTTAATATACCATTCATTACTTTGGATACTTAGACTCTCATGTATAGTTACAAACAAATGTTCATCTGTATTTATTTGGGCTGCCTGCACTAGTTTCTGTTTTTTGTTTGCTTTTTTCTTCTTACATTTTCTTTCCACATGTTGGGGCTTCTTGCAGTGGCTACAGCAACTAGGTTTTCTTTGGCTCTGCTGCTTTCCCTTCTTTTCTGTGTATCATTGTCAGCTGAATAAAGCATTATCTTCAATTTTCTCTGCTTGGTCATTGTGTCTGATTTCTTCATGGGGAAGTCTTCCTTTGATATTGCCTATAGTCACATGGATGTTTCTGCTTTCAAATTAATATAAGAGTGGCTCATACTTATCTGGCAAGCTGCAAATCTGACAGAGTATCTTTTCTTCATCATCTACACCAGTACTAATACTGTTGAGCTCTTCTGCAAGTGCTGCCATTCTGGTGATGAGTTAAAGTATGTCATCTTCTGGCTTCTTTCTCATGTTGAAGAACTTTTTTTAGCAGAGCTTGCACATTACTGACTTTGCTCTGAAGAACTTTTCTAAGGATTCCCATACTCTGTTAGCAATCTAGAAGCATAAGTTTGTTCCATGATGAAATCTTGCATGTAGATACATATGGCATTAAAGGCCTTTCTCTCCTTCTCTTGAGACTTTTCAACTTCTTCTGCTGTTTCTTTGGGCTCAAATTCCTTTCCTTTTATTATATTCCAAAGCTTACTTTCCCCAAGGTGGGTCTGTGTTTGATTCTCCAAAGTCTGTAGTTCTTTCCTTCAAACCTCTCCTGTAAAGGGAAGAAATTTTATTGCGCTTTTTGCTGGTGGATATCATCTTTGTATTGGATTATTGCAAAAAGGGCCCATAACCTGTTGCAATTCAAGAAATATTTTGGATCTAAAGTAATTTTTGAGAGATAATGATGATAGTTGAGCTGTTGTTTTTTCACAAAGAAGCTCAATATTTACACCTTTGTTGAAGTAACTGTAATACTAAGTAAGGAGAATTCCTCAATACTAATTAACATTCTATAACAGCTTAAGGGCAAATACATGATGTATAGTAATGGTTCTAATCCAATCTTGACCCTAGGGGAATAATCATTGGATCATATATCTCAAAGAAAGTGGTAAAGTTAGGGTGGTAGGTTAGTCCAGCAATGATCAGTATTAGGTCAGAATTGCTAAATACATTTTATACTTTTGGATGATACCTCAAAGTCCAATATTTCAGCAAAGAATGTGGCAGAGGAAGCCACAAGGCAGTAAAAGAAATAACAAAGTGCCTTTCAGTGCATTTGCCTTAATGTAAAAGACAAATGGCCAATTTAAAGCTCAAGAGTAAAAATGGTAAAGAATGCCAGGAAGGCATAAGAAGGCACCTATCAGGGATATTCAGCGGCCTAGAAAAGTATCTTGGACAAAAATCTGCTACTGTAACAATGCTCCTAGGAGAAGAAATGAATCATTAAATGAATAGAATCACCCTGCAGATGGATAAAATGGAATCTGTGGGCATACCTACTACTGATGAGGAGGGTGTGATATATTCCATCCTAAGTAGCCTGACAGACAGGCTTTAGGGCCTCTTATTTGCCATAAAGTCCTGAACTAAAGAGTTTGCCCTTAGGTTACATGAATGGATAGCTCCTGAATGAAAATTCAACCAAATTAAGTGCCAACAAAAAGGAAGTAGAAAATGCTTAAATACCACTGCTAATCAGCTAAGGAGTGATGCAGGACCCTTTGAGAGCAATGACAGCCTGTTGAGCAAATACTGCAAAAGTGAAGGGCCCACAGTAGACCAGTGCCTCAAAAGAGAGATAGTACGTGGCATAAGCCTGAATATGGAAAGGATATGGATATATGTTATCTGCACCAAATATGTCCACAAACAGGGATTTTCTGTTGTGGTATGCTAACTCTGGAGCATATCATCACTTTACATACCAGAAAGAACTTTTTACCAGATATTAAGAAATTCTGACTAAGAAATCACAAACCTATTATCAGTGAGCAAGGACACAGCAGAAAAACCCAGTTTCAGCGTTACCAAGCTTTGGGTAACAGAGATCAGGGTCTATTCAAGCTGACTTATATTCCTTCAGATCTGGAATTTAACATAAGTAACTCATATGAAGAAAGACCAATGCTTTGCCATAGGAGATTTGGGCATGCCCATTTTCATTATTGACATAAAATGATCAATGATTAGCTATTTCCCTGAGTAAAAATTAATCCCCAAGCTAACTACTTTCATTTTGAAGCCTGCATATATGGGAAACAAGCCAGACTACTGTTCAAAAGCTCTATGGTAGTCAAAACTGAGAAAAAATTAGATCTAATTCACTCAGATATGTGTAGGCCTATGCAAAATGTATCCTTAGGCTGGATGAGGTATTGATTCATTTTCATTGATAATTAAACAAGATACATTTGGGTCTTCTGAATGGAGAGTAAGGACAAAGCTCTGTCTAAGGTCAGGAAGCTCAGAGCCATGGCTAAGAGAAAAATTGTTGAAATATTGGACTATTTAGTATCATTTAGCAGCTACAAAATTACTTAACATGTTATGATCTGCCACTTGAATGTTTGAGTTAGATCAGTTTTTAGTCAAATCAGTTAGTTTTAGGTTAGGTTATCAGTGTATCAGTATTATCTATCAAATCAGTAGCATTAGTCAGCAAATGAATCAGCAGATCCTTATCAGACAGAAATAGATATATTAAGTAGGATCTTATTGGGTGATGATGATGCAATCAAATGAGTCATCAGCCACAACCTACATTAGGAAATAGAATTAGTCAGCATTTGATCTGGCAAAATGTATATAAGGAGCTGCTGGAACCTCAATAAAAATCAGTCCAAGTTTTGGTGAATACAATACTAGCTAAACTCCCTATTCCTCTACAACTCTTATACCTAGACTTGTAACAATCAATTCTAGACTATGCTTGGTCACTGTAGAACTTATTTGCAGCTCCAACTTTGGCAGTTTCTTCACATCTAAGATCCTATGATTATTTCCCTACAGTGAAGATCAGTTTAATATTTTTTACCAAACATTATGTGCTAACCCTGAAACTTTTACAGAATGCTCCTGAATATTAAGAAATCCACCTTACATAATGTTACAGCTGTATTACTTCTACAAAGGTATAAATGCTGCTCCTCTTTACAAATAAATAACATTTCAACTATCATCACAATATTTTGATTGGTTTCTTATATCCAAATTACTTCTTGAATTGCAACAGAAACTGGTGAAAAAATCAAGAAAATAAGCTCTGACAATGGTGGATAATATATCTCAGAACTCTTTATCAACTTTGGAAAATTCATGGGATAAAGTAAGTGGCCTCTGTAACACACTCCTGATAGCAAAATGGAATAGCAAGATCTATGATGCATAATCCCAACTTATTCCATGATTCTTGGGCAAAATCAGTAGATTCAGCTGTGTGCCTTAAAAATAGGTGTCAAAGCCAAATACTACATGATACTACCCCATTTAAAACATGAAAAGGACACAGACCAGGTGCAGAACATCTAAGAATATTTGGATGGATATCATATGCTAAGAAAAAGCCTGGAAATTAGGCAAAATCTAAGCCAAAAGCTGTAATGCTCATAATTATGGGCAAATGCAATGAGACCAAGGTAAATAGACTCTACACTATCAAGGCAACAAAGCTAATATAGTCTGGGGATGTGTCTTTGATGAACATCTAGGATTTTCACAAAAAATGACATCAGATGATGAAACAAAATCTCTTATCAAGGCCCCCTGTACTTAGGATTGCATCAGTGCAAAACAATAGGAGGTTTATCACTCCAGAGGACTCTACAACCAAGGCTCAATCTCAATCAGTACCTAGGAATATTTCAGAAGTAATCTTTCTAGTATTACAAACCTTAAGACCAAACTGGACTATAAGTAGCCCAAGTAACTACGCCAAAGAGGTGGCAAACTTAGCCTATGCCAGCTCAGTCCATTTCAATAAGCCCCAGACAGTTAAAGAGGCCCTAAATTGCCCTCAGCAAAGTCTTGGAGATCTGTAGTGACTCAGGAGTCTCAGGCCATGACAAAAAGTCAAATTTGGGACTTATTCAAACTACCATTTAATCAGATGTAAGAACTGCATATTTGAATTGGCACAATGATGAGGAAATGTATATACACTGGCCTGATGGGATTGTTGACCAGAATAGCAACCACCTGGACTGCAAGCCCAAAATATTCCTATATAGATTGAAACAGCCACCAAGAGCTTGAAATTGCAAGATAGATTCCTATTTGAAATCTTTGAGTTTCAAAGTAGTAATGCTGACTATAGATTATAGTTTAAGTTAGATAGAGCAGATTTGGCTCTATTAGCTCTGTATGAGGTTGTTCTCATTATAGGCACCAATATGCAAGAAAAATTGAAAAAAGACTAAGCCCAGCCTATCTAAGAGGTTCAAGATTCTTACACTACAACCATTAAGAGAATACAAAGTGGCCCTGAACTCATTGGATAACTACTGAAGGCCCAAAGAGGTATCACTGGCATTGCTTTATATGCATATTTGTGGCCATGATTGGAAGACCATTTTAGAAAGATTGAAGACCACCATATTGTAAGAGCTCTAAAGTCAAAACCCTCATTTTAGTTTGATCATTAACATCTACTTACCCCCAAAGAGAGCTCACTAATCAGCAAGCTCCTTCCAATTCTGGTGCAAAAGCAAGATAGATAAAACCTACCTGATTGCAGTTAGCACAACAATCAGACTTTGGTGCTGACACAGCAACTAAAAATATTTACTTTGTTTTGGCCAGCAGAGCATATTTGCAAAGACCAGTAGAGAAAGAAGTCTGGTGCTCATGCATAAGGAGTAACTTTGCCCATTATTCCAGGAAAAACTGCCAAGTGCTTCCGTCATCACAATCCACGGGTGATGGCATACATATTCCCCAGGGATAACCAAGCAACAAGCACAGCAACAGAATATCTACCACTTTTGACAAAGGAGGAATGAGAGCTCACTACAAGCAAGCCACCTCTCATATAAGAGTGGTTCACCTCCATTAGGAGCATGTTTTGCACTACCTTAATCCAGCTGGAGTCCTGAAGTCTCATTATGAAAGCCCCATAGAGGTCCACAATTGTTTAGTTTCAGTATATCTGCAAAATTCTTTCTGGCACTTGGCCATTATATTCCTTCTCCCAGCTGAACTCATATTCCCCTTTTAGATCCACTCAGGTTGTTCTTTGTATGTATTTCATATAGAATGGTATAGAAATAGGCTGGTAATTAGGAGAAACTTGCATACCTTGGTAAAATGTCCTAACAAAATTAGGTGATTTTTACATTCAACCCAATCTTACATTATTTGACTAATGATTCATACACTGGGGCTGCCTAGCTCCTGAAAGGGGCAGGTATCTATGTGTGCACATCTGTCCCTGTGATTTTTGTTCTGGTAATTTTGCTTTGAAGCGCATGTGTTGACTTGATACAGGGCACTCTTATGAAGGGTGTTGACATAGTTTGTATTGACATGAGCCAGTGCACTGAAGTTGTAAGAAATGGTAAGGAATCCAGCAAGTTGTGCTGGCACTATCTGGACACTGCTGTGGGTGGGCTGTATACTTCCTCTTGTAGCTCACCTTTTGATTCCTCAAGGTATTTACTTTCCTACTGTTTGATACTTTGAAATTGTGGCCTATATGAGTCCTGTGTAAATTGCTCTTGGAAGCCACTTGGCTTTACTAATATATAACATATTACACTAGTCACCTGAGGCAAAAAAACATTCAAGATCTCTTTGGTTCCTAAAGTTGAGGCACAAACAGATGTCCAGCCTGTACTGAGCTGATTGTATGCAGATTCATTCCCACGCAACTTCCACATCAAATCCCCTCACTGTCAGCTCATTCTTGATTTCAACACCTGTCTGGTTGTATATCTTCTTATACACTTCTGCTGGCATCTTGCAGTAGAACTCATGCCACAGCTTTCAAATTGGATTCTTCTATCTCTATTGACTTACTTAGGTATCTAGTTATGCTAGAATAATGAGTAGTGACCAAATATCTCTATGAAGGCGCATTATAGATACTTGGGCCATACTAAAATCACTTGGCAAGAACTCAAAAGGATTTGACATTAACTATTCCAGTTCAGACTGTGTTTGTGTGTAACAACTCTTAGTATAACAGTTGTAGAGGAATAGGGAGTTCAGCTAGTATTGTATTCACTAAAACTTAAACTGATTCTTATTGAGGTTCCAGCAGCTCCTTATATACATTTTGCCAGATCAATTGCTGACTAATTGTATTTTCTAATGTAGGCTGTGGCTGATGACTCATTTAATTACATCATCATCACCCAATAAGATCCTACTTAATATATCTATTTCTGTCTGATAAGGATCTGCTGATTCATTTGCTGACTAATGCTACTGATTTGATAGATCATACTGATATACTGATATGCTAAACATATAACTAATATGATTTGACTAAAAATTGATCTAACTTAACATTCAAGCAGTAGATCATAATATGTGAGCTGGGGGATAGATTTTGTCTGGTTTGTACTAAAGATGAGTCAAGACCTGGTTTAGGGACCATGGTGATGGATTTGGATACCTATACATTAGTAAACTGGCATTAACCTGGTCTTAGATGAAATATATATGAAAAATGATGTGATTGTTGTATTTTCTGTATATTACAAATGTTGCATCTTGCAGTGCATTGACATAGATCAAATCACATCAATTGCAGATTTCCTATTTGATTATAGACTTGTGAGTAGAGCATTAATAAAAATACCAAGTCATTGTTTGAGGATGATATTTGTAACATAATGATGCAATTCATGGCAACTGATGGAGATTTAATCATAATGCAAAGAGAATCAGGTAAATAGAGCCAATTGTGCCAACTTGATTCAAATCACTTCAGCCCAATTACCTACCAGTTTTACTGTTGCTAACTTATCTGAAAGGTTTTTTCTCATGAATCCCATCACACCACTGGATTTCCTTATGACACATTAGAAGAGATCAATTCAAAGTACTGCTGGCCATCTACCCCAGACTACCCAAGGAGATCCCCTGCTTAGCTTCTCTGCTGTTCCAAGAGCTACTACCCCACAAGGTTTCATCCCACCATCTGAGGCAACAAAAGTTCTAGATGTTTTCATTCCCAGCTGACAGCAATGGAAAACCACCTTGCAGAGGGTATGAATGTCTTATAGCAAGCTTGAAATACTAGGATCAGAAGCTCCAATTGGCTTCCATATCCCAGAGTGTCCAGCAACAGGCTCCATATCAGTAGTACTTGCATACCTTCCCAGTTAGGATTAACAGACCTTGTAGAGGGAAGCAGCACTTTTATTCTGGCAAGTACAAGGCACACTGTGTGAGGTTTCAAGCACTGTCTGACATTTAGGGTAACATCATTTGGTTTAGTGGGTCATTTGCTGGCTGTAGGCATGAGAAAGCACTGTGGGTTTTGAATCATCCAGAATTCAGTAGAGGGGAGAAATGTAAGGCAAACTTGGCATATATGGGAGAGGATTGTTGGAGATTAGGATGTATTACAGCTAATAGGAAGCCAAGGAATGGTGTGCTTAGCAGAAAGCAGAATCTCTACAATAAGATATTTAATTATATCAGAGTGAGGGTAGATTATACATTTGGATTTCTGAAGAGATTCAGCCTATTGGCAGGTAAATACAGAGGAAAGTCATATATTGGAGTAAACACCAGAACAGGCAAGATAGTTAAGATACTGATCAATTCACAGTATATTCATACAAGAAGACATCTACTGAGAGAAATGTATCTGGAGAATTATGAAGAGTAAATAATGCAAGAAAAGCACCATTCTGAGCAATATAAGTAAGATTGAGTAAAATTGCCAGCAACTTTATCTTACCGCTGGTATTATGGTAGATATTATAGTGCCAGATAGTGCCATAGAATGCCAGATCAATCTGGCACTATAAACAGGCTGGCACTATGTGGCACTATCTAATGGAACAAGTCTATTGACTACATAGTAAGCTTGGAAAATATCACTTTTTGACCTGCGTAGTAAGTATACTATAATCAACAGTGCTTTGTATGTACCTAATATCTTCTGGATATATTTCATCTTCTCATTCTATGCTCTTGATACTTGCAAGGTCATGTGTCACAGGTACTGATGCAGATACTTGCCTTATGCAGATGCCTCTGCTAATTACAAAGCTGACTAACATTTGGGATCACTACTGTTAATAACTATTAGGGTGTTTATCATATGTGGTAATACTGATAACATGAGCAAGAAAGAATAGGTCAATACCAAAAATATAAAATATTGATCAATGTACTATAGCAGCTTTATGGATAAACCTGTCTGTCAAAGGCAACTAAGAATATTCTTGAAAGATGTATAATGGCCAGCAATATATGGGATATGGCAGCTTTGTAAGTATCACCCTGAAAAGCCATATTGTTACAGTAATAATAGTGCAATAATTGCAGTGTTTGTGTGAATATATAGAGGATAGTAAGCTGGAGGCCACAGCTTTTTTTTGACTCAAGCCATATGTAGAATACCTATGGCAATGGTGGGTAGGCAAATAAACAGGGGTGATTCCATAGTGGAATACACAAATTGTGCAAGGGGAGGTAACAAAAGGAAATACCATTTGGTAAGTTGGTATGATAGCAATATACAGGACTTGTTGTAGGCCATCATACTGTTATAAATTTTAATTCCACCTTAATATATACCTTACTTAGTCACTTAGATCACTGTCTACAAGTCTTAGCAAATACTCACCAAATTCTTTGTTGGGATTTACTTGGAGTATTTACAGCAAAATATGAGGTACCCAGAACATGAAAATTCTCAGAGTTGTCCAAACACCCCCAAACTTTGCATATATGCTCTTGTGACCTTTCTAAGCCTATTCTATTTGCTCATAATGCCAAGGCAATGTAAATCTACAAATGCTATTTTTACATTCAACAAATCACTAGGTGAACACCACATAGTCCACTTGTTCTCCCAATCACTTCCAATAACTCTAAAACTCTGACAACAGGTTAGGTGCCCCAAGCCATCACTCTCTACAAAGTCCACTACTGCTATTATTGGAATATTTTGTTTTGCTGATGAGTTGGATAGATCCAACTACCAAGTGCAGATTGTGAAGTTGAAGATGCAGCTGCAATAAAGAGGCCTTGAGGACAATGTCATGGGGGAAGAATGCCCTCCTAAAGATGTGGATAGAAAGCCCTAAAGTACCAGAAGAAAGTGTAGAGTACTTTATCTGCATTTGCCTTGATGCAAAGCAAATTGCTAAATCAATGCTCAATAGCAAAACAGCAAAGAATGGCTGAAAGAAAATAGAAGATATATACCAGTCATGTTCAGCTACCAAGAGAATGTATCTCAGACAAAGATTCTTTGATACAAAGTTGCTGCTAGGAGAAGATATGAAAAATTTAATTTACAAAATCCAGCTGCTGGTCAATTAGATTGAATATGTGGGTGTACCAATTGCTGATGAGGATGCAATAGTTGCTATCCTGAATAGCTTGACATACAAGTATTAGGCATATAGACTTTTTGCTATTAGAGCAAAGAAGCTGATCAAGTCCAGGGATGGATTGCTTGATGAAAATTCAAAATTTTACAGAAAATGACATCTGATTATGACAAAATATACTCTCAAGTCCACCCATAGTCAGGATTGAATCAGAGCAGAGCAATGATAATATGCTTACTCCAGAGAGCTCTACAATTGTGGCTTAGCCTGGATCAGTGACAAGGAATATCCAGAGGTGATCCTTCCAGTCTCACAAACCAGGAGATCCAACCAGACCAGAAAGAGCCCAATAGACCATATCAATAAGGGAACAAGCTTAGCCTATGCCTATTCAGTTCTTGTTGCTGAGCCCCAAGCTGTAAATGAAGCCCTTAATAGCCCTCAGACAAAGTTTTGGCAATCTGCCATGACTGCAGGGTATCAGTTCCTACGGGAAAATCATACTTAGGACTTTGTCAAATTACCAACCTATCCAAAATCATTTGGCTGGTGATGGGCCTTCCAACAAAATAAACGGCTGATTGTACAAATGAAGAATATGAAGCAGACTTTTGGCCAGAGGATACACTCAAACAATAGGACCTGACCATACTGAGACCTTTGCACAGGCAGCCAAGGCTAACTTCATCAGACTAATATTGGCTATTGCAGTCAAATATAAGTTTTTTGTACATCAAGTGGATGAAAAAGCTGCATTTTTCAATGGAGAGCTTGATGTGAATAGGTGTATCAACAAGCCTGATGGGTTTGGGGCATGAGATAACCCCCATTTGGTATGCAAGCTTAAAAGCTCTCTATATAGACTTGAATAATCACTAACAGCCTGAAATAGCAAGATAGATTCTTATTGGAATTTGTTGAGTTTCAAAAGGAATAATACTGACTATAGTACATGCTATAAGCCAGATTATGTAAGTCTGGTTCTATTAGGTCTATATGGAGATGGTCTTATTAGAATAACCAATAATCTAAAAACAAAGGAAGAGATTAAATCCAACCTATCTGAAAGACTTGTTCTGCTGGATAGTGCCATATAGTACCAGCCTGTTTATAGTGCAAGATTGATCTGGCACTCTAATTTCTACCATCACGCCAGTGGCAGGACACAGTTACTGGTATTTTTACTCAGTCTTTCATAAGTTGCTCCAAACAGCGCTTCTCTTGCTTTATTTACACTTTACAATGCTCCATACAGATTTCTCCCAGTGGAAGTCTTCCTGTATGATTAAACTTTGAGTTAATAAGTATCTTGTCTATTTTACCTATTCTGATACTCTCTTCTGTATATGATTTTCCTCTGTATTTACCTTCTAATATGCTGAATCTCTTTAGATGTCCAAATATATGCTCTACACTCACTCTGAAATGATTAAATATCTTATTGTAGAAGTTTTTGCTTCCTGCTTAGCACACCATTGCTTGGCTTCCCATGAGCTGTAATACATCCTCATCTCTAACAATCCTCTCCTATATAAGCTAAGTTGACCATACATTTCTCCCCTCTACTGAATTTGGGATGATTCTCTACCCAGAGTGCTTGGTCATGCCTACCTCCAGTAAATGGCCTACTAAACCAGATGACATTATCCTCAATGTTGATTAGTGCTTGAAACTTCAAACAGTGTGCCTAGTATTTGCCAGAATAAAAGTTCCTCTGCTCTCTAGAAGGTCTGTTAACTCTGATTGGGAAGGTATCCAAATACTCTTGATATGGAACCTGTTGCTGAACACTCTGGGATATGGAAGCCAATTGGAGCTTCCAAACCTAGTAATTAAGCTTGCTCTAAGTCATCCATACCTTCTGCAAGGTGGTTCTCTATTGCTTTCAGCTGGGAATGAAAGCTTTTAGGACTTCTATTGCCGTGAATGATGGGATGACCCTTGTAAGGTAGTAGTTCTTGTAGTAGCATACATGCTTAACAAGGGATCTACTTGAGTAGACTGGGGTAGGCGGTCCACAGTACTGTGGAGAGGTCTTGTCTAATGTGTCAAAAGGAAATCCAGTGGTAGTGATGGGATTGATGAGAAAAGACCAGTCAGATGAGTAAGTCATATCAAATTGGTGTATGTTTCAATAGAGGTGTTATGAATTGATTTGGGACAATCAGCTTAATTTATCTGACTTTCCATGCATTACAATTAAGTTTCCGTTAATTGCCATCTATCCCATCATTATGTCACAAAAATCATCCTCAAACAATGACCTGGTCAATCTATTGATGATTTCCTTCCAAGTCTATAGTCAAGTAGGAAATCTGCAATCAATGTGATCTGATCCATGTCAATGCAATCCAAGATGCATCATGCACAATATATGGAAGATTCAATAATTGCCTTAGTTTTCACATGTATTTCACATATGACCAGGTTGATGCCTGTATACAACTCTGTAAGTATCCAAACTGGTCACTATGGTGCCTATACCAAGTCTTAACACATCTTTAGTGCAACCCAGACAAAACCCATCCCCCAGCTTACAATCATGGTCTGAAGCAGAAAATCATTGTCTGATCAGTTTGAGTTCTTGCCAAGTGATTTTTGTTTAGCCCAAGTGCCTATGATGAGCCTTCATACAGATATATGGGCACAACTCATTAATCTGGCAGAACTGGATACCTCAGAGAGTCCACAGAGATAGAAGAATCTGAGTAGAAAGCTGTGGCATGAGCTCTACATTAGGATGCCAGCCAATGTATGTAAAAAGATATATAACAAGACAAGCATTGGAATTAAGATTGAGCTTAAAATGAGGGGATTTGATGAGGAAGCCATGTGCGCACAATTCTGCAAGCAATTTGCACAGTATGGGGCAGATGCACCTGTTTGTGCCTCAACTGTGGGAACCAAAGAGATTTTGAATTAGTTCTTGCCTCAAACAACTAATGTACTATGTAATATAATAGTAGAGCTAGGGGCTTCCAGGAGTAATACACACAGTGCTCATCAAGGCAGTAGTTTCCAGGTATTAAGCAGAGGGTAAGTGAGTACCTTGAGGAATCAGGAGGTTACCATTGAGAGGAAGAATACAGACTGCAAGCAACTGTATCTAAATTGTGTCAGCATTCCATGCTGGATTTTTTACCATTTGCTGCAACATTGGCACACCAGCACATGTCAGTCCAATGTATTCTAACCCCCCTCACAAGAGTGCCCTGCATCAAGTCAACATACATCAGATCAGCATGTGCTCTTCAGAGCAAAATTATTGGAACTCACCAAACTGCACATTTAGACACAAGTTCATTGGAGAGGGCCAAGTTGTGTCAATATGTAGCATCACAGCAAACTCAGCCAAGGGCTATACCAATGCATCAAGTTGTGCCTACATGTGCTAGTACACCTTAACTTCAGCAAGTTACTTCTGGTGAACTGACTGACTGTGACCCACATGAAGTGACTCCACTACTGGAGCCTTTGGCAAGTAAAACAACAATCAGTGTGTAGCACTTCAGGCTGGTTCTGTTATATTGTCTGGAGCAATACAGCATGGCCAAGCTCCAGCATGCCACTCATCAACTAGGAGGCAAAATACTGACTACAAGTACACAAGTATCCAAGAAGACAGTCAACAAGGAAGTAGTTCAGGTGTGCAAATTGAATCACTACTAAATGCTTCAGTAATAATCCCTGTAAGAAAAAAATTTAGGATAAGGTGGTGCAATGACATTGAAATGTTAAAATTTGTCATGATCCAAATAATGCATATTTGTTGCAATCCAAATCAAGCCATTGCATACCTGTGATCACTAAATTTCTGTTATGCTTAATATCAAGGTGTTATACATTTGAGATAGAGCCCCTATAATAAGCACTCTGCATATGTATACATCATCTGTTGCACCAGTGCAGCTATTTGATCTGATTTGCACCAACATAATTGGTTGCATTGTGGTAGGGTAAACATACCTCCCACAGACAAGTTTATTCATATAGCTTTTATGAAGCACTTGTTCATATCATATCTTATCAATATTATCCCATTCTTCTTTTGCCCTTATTATCAGTATTATCCCCATATGATGTTTACCATAATTAGTTATCAGCATTAGTTATCCCAGATGTTATTCAGCTTTGTGATCAGTATATTTATGCACAGTAGGCAGGTACCCACGTCAATACCCATGAGATATGACTTAAGTCTGTGTTAACATCCCTTCCATTTCAATACCATGTATGGTATCTCTATGTTTCACAGGTTTCAGGCTATTGATTCCTGTTTGTTGATGTGCTGTACCTTTTAGAACCTTCCAGGACCTTCTTGGAGTATTTTTAGCTCAAATTGATGTCATCAAGGATTCCACTGATGTCTGGAACTCTCCAGAACCTTGTCATTAGTAATCACTTGGCAATCAGGAAAAGTATTTTAGAGAAGTCAATTCCTGATCAATAAATTGTCCCTACTATCAGTAACACTTCTCCCTTATTGATTGGCAGTTGATCACTGCACCTGCCTTCAACATTTACATCTCAGACTTGCCATTCACAATGTTATCAGGGTAGTGCACAAGGCACACAGAGGCCTTTGGAGACACTTGGAGTGCCTAGGAAGCCAGAGAAGCAGGTGCTTTTACCATAGTGACATATTGACAAAGACACTAGCAGTCAAGGCCCAAAGGGTAAAGCATGCATCAGATACCTCACACACCATGTGCTGTGTACCTTACAAGTTGGGGTAATCATTCATGCCAACTCCATTGTGTCAGATTGTGCCATAGTGTGCCAGATTGTCCTGCATAGTGCAAAATTTTCTAAGAGTAATTTTGCCTTCTGGTAGCAACAATACCATGCCAAGTTGTTGTTTGCAACTGCAGATTGCATCATGCACTCTGGCACAGTACAATGGAACAAGTCCAAAGAGTCCAAGATGTCCAACCAAGGAGAACTCAGTTACTACTTAGGAGTAAAATTTGCCATAAACAGAAGTGTGCTCAAGTTAGATTGTGTCTCAGGGCCTAATACTCCCCAGTTAATGCAGATCTCCATAATTTGACTGATGGCTATTTGGGGCCTCTTTTACAGTCTGCGGTTTATATACATGGACCAAATAGGCATAGGCAAAGTTTGTACCCTCATTGATATGGTAATTTGGGCTAAGTCTTGTCCAGTTGGACCTCATTATATGTGCTACTGGAATAGTCAGTTCTGTATATTCCTGGGCACTGGTTCAGGCAGAACCATGGTTGTAGGGTCCTCAGGACTGAAAATGCTTTCATTTATTGCTCTGATTCCATTGTGACTAATGGTGGATTTGATATCAGATTTTGCCCTCATCTGATTTCATTTTTGTGCAAACTTTGAGTTTGCATCAGGCAATACATCTCTGGACTTGATCAGCTTCTTTGGTTTAATGTTGATGAGTCTGTTTGCCTTACCCTCATTGCAGTAGCCCAAAATATGCATTTTTCACTTTTGGCTCAAACTTTGACTGATTTCCTGCCAGTTTCTTGGCATATGCTGTGCACGCAGGTATTCTTAGATGTTCTACACTTGGTATGTATCTAAACCATGCTTCAGATGGAGTAGATTCACAAAGAATTCTGTTATAACTCCAACTATTGATGTTTACAGCTATAGCATATTGTCTTGTTTTTTTCACCACTTTCTCTCCCCACTATAGCTTTAAACTCCCTGAACTTGGACAGAGCTTCTTCCTTTCTCTACATCAAGTTACCCCATATGTATCTTGTAGAATCACTAATAAAAGTGAATAAATACTTCATCCTACCTTAGGATGAATTTGGCATAGGTTCACACAGATCTGAGCAAATTAGATCTAGTTTTTCAATAGTTTTGATTAACCCAGAGCTCTTGAGCAGTTGTCTGGCTGGTTTCTTATATATGCAGGCCTCACAGTGCTCCAATCTAGCTGGGGGATCAATTTTTACTTCAGGAACTAGCTGTTCTTACATCATTTTGTGCAAATACGTCAAGATCCCATTTAGGGACTGTCATAATAACTGTAGCTTGAAATTAGTGACCCTCCTGAAAATCTTATAACAAGATCATGACGGTGTTTTGCAAATTTTACAGCCAAATAAAGGGATAGAATTTGATAATTTTTGACTGGTGCTGTGACAATATTTGCATGGTATTGTTGCGGTCTTTTAGTGCTCTATTACTATTTTAAATGGATCCAGTTGGCCAGTACTTCCAATTGGCTTATATGGCAAGAAACTTGACAGTATTTTGATGGCCTCACTGCAAGACTCTGATGGCTTTTTCTTGGCAGTATGATGGCCTGCTGCTGGTTGTGTATAATGCTACTGTACCAATTTACCAAATGGTATTTCCTTTTTCTACCTCCCCTTGTGCACTTCATATATTCCACTGTAGAATCATCTTTCTTTATTTGCTTACCAACTACTACCTTGGGTATTCCACATATAGTTTGAATCAAAAAAAACTATGGCCTCCTGCATACTAACCACTACAATTGCTGACACCTGCCACAATTGACATACTTCTATCACCTCAACTTTAGGGCTTTTTAGTGTGATACTTGCAAAGTTGCCATATATGTTGTACTGCTGGTAGCATATACATCTTGTGAACATATGCTTCATTGTTGCCACTTCTGCCATGAATACCTCCTGAATATTGGCAAAGAGCTTCTTGGTATTTAGCCAATATATTCCTTCTACCTGCTGGATTCTAGTCCCCCTTTTAGGTGCCCTCTGGCTTTTATTTGTGTGAATTCCATATTGAATGGTGTAGAAGTTGGCTTATGACCACAAGAAATCCGGCATATCTTGGTGGAGTCTTCCTGATAAAAATTAGTTGCTTGTTGCACCCAACCCAACTTTGCATTACTTAACTGATTACCCATGCATTGGGGCTGCTTAGCTTCTTAATTCCATAGGCATAGGTGTCTGTGGTAATGGAAAGTATTCCATTACTACAATATCTCTAAAACAATATTGCACTCATTTCTTTATTTTGCTTTTTTGCTATTGTAACACACAAGTGAAAGATCAAGAATTTCCAACTTTGAAGAATAAATGCTCCAGACCCTGGCAAGCAATCCACCCAAGAATATTATATCATACAGAACACATAGTATCCAACACATGTTTCAAATTACAGCTCACTTGAAGCAGTACTTAAGGAGTTATGACCAAAAGAGTCCAATTATTATATATACTATGCCTTATTGCTAGGATTACTATGGTGACTTTGATTGCGTGTAACTTTTGAACCAGCCAATAAAATCACGTGAAACTTCCACAGGTTCTGCGCCTATGTCCGATCTGCCCACTGCAAAATTTTAGCTCTTTATCACGTGTATTGCTTGCGCAATTGCCCAAAAACTTTGATCCTTCAAAATTTTCATAGATATGACTTCCCCAGCTGAAAAATAAAGGGAGAGCCTCTCTTTCCAGAATCTCCACACTACAATTACAAGCTTAAAGGTTATAAGACTTCCCCTGCACCACTTGCACTGTTGAGTATTCTGACTTTGATCAGTACTACATCAGTAAAGAGACTGCAAATCTCACAAGAATCCAATCTAAGTTCTACAAGAAACTACCACTTTTCTGTTGGAAAAGTCCCCTCTAAGAAACCCCTTTACTCTAAAGACACCCCTTTAGTCTAAAGACCCCTTTAAGAAGCCCCTTTACTCTAAAGAAGCCCCTTTCGGCACCCCTTTAGTGTAAAGTCCACTTTAGAGACCACTACAAGAAGCCCCTTTATTCTAAAGACACCCCTTTAGGTCTAAAGACCCCTTTAGAGACTTCTACAACACACCCCTTTAGGTTAAAGGGCAGTTCAGAATTTCCATATTAGTAAATATTTTCTCAGAAAGGAAAGCAACTTCCAAATAAGGAAAAGTTACTATAAAAGTAAATAAGCCCATTAGTCAACAGAAGGCCAGAACACTGCTGTAGAAGTGATAAACACTGCCTACAGTATATTTTGAGCCTAAGATTGAGGAAATTAGTGAAAGTTATATCTTCTATTGGTATATCAAACTCCCAATAAACTATTTCAGTATTAGCATACTAGAAGTTGTTGTATATTGTTGATTAGCCTCTACATTGTAGAACAAGCCCCAAACTAATCATAATACAACACAACATGTCTCCATGTTAATATTGTCCTCAGTATATTCCAACTCTTTCTGGCTGTCCTCCTTGTGCCAACTCATCACATCCTTGGCAGACTTGAAGGTAATATTCTTGAGGAGATTGGGATATGGTAGTACCTGCAACTTAACTTGTCTTCCTATCTCCCCCCACATCCACTCCATAGAAAACTCCCAAAAGGTGAGGCAAGGCCCAATATTCCCCACACACCGTGCAAGATGGAGTAGAGAATGGATACAGTAGTGGCAGAGATCTACATGCTCAACTTTATGTTTGTAGTATAGCTGCTCAAATCCCATCACAAACTCCTCACACAACAGCTGTAGATGTGTCAAGTTGGCATTGGTGATCCGCTTCTGGATAAATATTCCTACAATGTCCACATATGACTCCCAATTCTTCCAATGTACTCTTGGTAGGAATGGCTTCAGAACACCACTTGAATAAATACATATCCAGTTCATCCAGTCTTTGCATTTGTATTGTTGCATAGGCATATGAATATTAATTGGAGCCTGTGAGAAGTATTTAGGGTAGCAGATACTCTGTAATATCTTTCCAATTTTTTCAAATTTCTCTGGTATCTCAAAGGACTCATTTAGCTTGAAATGCTCCATGTACAACTTGGTCATCAGTATATGGATAATGTTGAAAAGCAAATGCATTGCTCCCAGTGGAAAGCTTTTGCTCTAACAGATACCCCCTATAAATAATAGTAAATAAATGCGTCAGCGCGTGGCACTACAGGCCGGTTCAGTTGGTTCAGTTGGTTCAGTCGGAGCGATTCAGCGCGGCCAAGCTGCAGCATTGCACTCATCAACTAGGAGGCAAAATACTGACTACAAATACACAAGTAGCCAAGATGATAGTCAGCCAGGAAGTAGTATAGGTGTGCAAAGTGAGTCACTACCAAATGCTTCAGTAGTAATCCCTGTGAGAAAAAAACCCAGGAGAAGATGATGCGATTGCTTTGAATCGCTCACATTTGTAATGATCCCAACAACCCTTTTTTTTGCGATCCGAATTGAGCCATTGCAAATCAGTGATCATCAAATTTTTGATATAAGTAATATCAAGGTCGTCTCATATTTGAGACAGAACCCCTATAAATAAACACCCTGCATATATATACGTCATCTGTAATACCAGTGCAGCTATTGGATCTGTTTCGCACCTACACAATTGCTTGCGTGCTAGCTATGACACCTTGCCCAATCACTAGGATCAGGGATTTACTTGCTCAATGGGCAAAATGGGATATTTGATGGCAAATCAGGTAGCTTTTTCAGTAGTCAATGAGCCAATTGGGGGCTGCCAGCTTCAGGATACTTTTGGACCAATTAACCACTGAGATACCGTCCAATTGGAGTGAGGGTAACCAAAATGGTAAGTATCAGTGTAGTTTATAGTGTGATACACATTTATTTCCATTTACATTAAAGAAACATATCCAAATACCGGGTTTTACCTGCCATTATAGCGGTATCCAATCGCGCACGTGATGCAAGCATTACAAGTTGGCGCGATCATCCGCGCCAACCTCATCGTGTCAGATTGTGGCATAGTGTGCAAGATTGTCCCGCATGGTGCGAAATCGTCCAAGAACAATCCTGCCTTCTGGTAGCTATAATATCGCACCCAATCGTTCTTTGCAACCGCGGATTGCGCCGCGCGCCCTGGCACGGTACGATGGAACAAGTCTACTGCTTTCTCTACCTGGGATATTGATTACTCTATACCTTTTGACTGCTCATCCTGTTTCTGGGCTATATCCTGATTTCTCTGTGCCATTGCACCTATCCAATCATCTACTGCACCTAATTGCCTCATTAATGCTTTGGTGTGAGCCCACAAAATACTTGCTAATATATGTAGTGGTGATGTTATGACTACCACTTGCACCTCTTTAACTGAATATACTGCTTTTGCTACATTCTCATCTGCCTCAGCAATATGTATAGCTTGCAGCTCTACAGAGATTTCCATTACCTACTTGACTGAGAGCCTGAGGAGTTGGCATTATTCCCTTCTGTGGGCACACTGTCCGCAGGGCCTTTTTTGGTTGTTGCCTCACTTGTAGCACTGAATGTAAAGCAAGCTGTTGTCTAACTGTTCTTTGGCTGCTGTCAGTGGTGGGGTTTGGGTAACCAGACAACTTTTCTTAACTTTTTGGTGGCATACATTTGAAAGTGAGTCAAACCAAATGGGAAATAGTGCTGAATATATATGTGTATGTGGTGCCACAACTTTATTTATAATGCTTACTATGTTAGGTCATCATTGAATCTTACACTCATATAGGTTCAATGTCTAAGATACAAGACTGTCTTAAATTCATATGAGTATTGACAAAAAAGTAGTATAATAGTGTTGCATTGTTGAGTGTCAAGCTGTTTGCCCCATGGACAAGATTACTCTGATTCAATGCTGTAAGAGAAGAGAAAAAAGACCAAATGGCTATTCTAGCAAGCCTCTCAGCAATGAAGCACACAGAGAGTATAGAAGGTATCACAAGGATTGCAACCAGTGTTTTGCCACACAAGTCATATTTGACCATTCACCAGTCACTACTCTACCAATAAATTCTTGCCTGCCACTTGATACTTCTATAACAGCATCTGGCTGTACTTGTTACCTTGCGCAAACTGAGTCAGGAGAGTTTGTGGAACCTTTAGACTCAACCCAGCCTTCTGAATATGATATGCAGAGTGATAGCTCTGAAGAAGCAGCCTCACTGATGCATTGTGAGTCTATCTTCCCTAACAACAGTACCCTGCATGAGCTTGGCAAAATCCTATCATGCAATGAGCCAACACCCATAGAAAAAAATGCTAAGGATACATTATAAGATCAGATGAGCCCAGTAATACATCTACTGGTGGATGATGTGATGTTGTGGCTAGAGAAGGGGCGCATTTCCACTAATATCAGTAATGGGGGCTATGCGGATTTTCTACTACTGCTTGCCAAAATCATCCTGCAATGCAACTTACCATGTATATAGTTTAAATGAAGAACTATCATGCAGCTGGCAACATATGACCCAGTTACCATCCTGATACCAGCATGTGTTAAAAGTTTCACGGCATTCAAATTAGAAAATGACACCATTGTATAGTGTAGTGGGGTCATAGTGACACCCAAAGACAAATGTGTACATTCCCATATTTCCTACTTCCATATTTATCTACTAATTTTATTTTAGTTTTATCCCATTTGTCTTTCCTAATCAGTACTTTCCCATAAGCTGGTTGATTATCACACCTGCTTACCTTATTGCATAAGTTATCCCCTACTTTATGTAATATTACTAGCAATAAGTGTTTCTATATTAGGCAAGGACCCGTGCCACTACCCACAAAACATGATCAACCTGTGTCACCATTCCTACCATTTCCATACCAAATATGGTATCCCTAAGTTACACAGGTTTCAGAGTACTGATTACTGATTGATTGGATGTGCTGCGCCTCTTAGTACCTGCCAGCACCTACTTAGAACATTCTTAGGTCAATCTGATGTCATTAAGATTTCTATCAATATCTGGAACCTTCTGGAATACAATGTTTAGTAATCACTTAGCCAGTAAGAAAAGTATATAAGGGAGGCTATCCCATAACAATAAATCATCATCCCTTTCATCAAAATACCAACTTGTTGATTAGTGTGATCACTGCTACCTGAACTTTGAACTGTATACCACAGGGCACTCCCAGGAAACCACGCTGACAGCCAACTGACCTTGGAGGCACTACTTGTGAGGAATACTCAGAGTAGGTATCTTTTATGATATTTGATTCTTTCCCAAGTTTGTTCTTCTACAGGCAAAGATACTTTTCTGTCTTTGTAACTATTCGCCACAGCTGCATTCTTATCAAGTCCCTGCTGGTGGAGTTTACAGTTGTTTTGACTTTGGAAGCTTTAGTACATTGTCATCTCAAAGGATGCTGAACCCAGCATATACTTTTGTTAGGATGCCAACTAAGTTGGGGATTGTAGCTCAATAATTTTCCCTTGACAAGCTTGTGGCTTTATTCCCCATCACATTAGATTAGAGACAGAACCCAAGTATTCCTAGCAAGCTTTTGCCAGAGGTTATTGCACCCAGCAAACACCCTACGCACAACACACCTGAGAAATGTTGGACATATCTCTCCCTTGGACTTATACACCACCACATATTTGGCACCTAACATGGGGGGGGCTCATACAAGCTCCCTAGGACCCAACAAGATTTACCTGCACATTTGAGCCATTATCCACTTATTGAAAAGTGACTACCAATATTATCAAGATTACAACACCAATCTACCTATCCAAAATGAACTCTTTGCCATTACCACTCTCACTTGGAGCCCCACAGTTTGATGGAACAAATGTGGAAAGCTTCATATTTAAATAGGAGAAGCTCTGCAAGATGTGCAGCCTATCTGAACAATAAATGGCTCAAGGCTTCCCCTACTACTGCACCAATAATAATACCACTAAGCTTCTCAGACAAGGAGATATTTGGACTAACTGTGCCTTAATGAAGACCTACCTACAGACCAAGTATGGTAGACCCCAGATATACTATGGAATTGAAGACCTCAGAAACTTTGGAAGGATTGGACTTTCCAAGCTACCACTGGAAGAGTTCATTCAAAAGTATGAAGATATGGCCAAGCCACTCCTAGAGTCCCAGGCTATAACTGAGTTTACCATGACACTTTACCTTGCACAAGGGCTTCCCCGGGACTTGGCAAGGAAAGTTGACTTACATGCAGGCAAGGATGACAAGTCTGGCATTCCATGCTTTGCAGAGATAAAATGAGTTCTCCTAGAGACAATGCAGACTTCCACCCTCATGAAACTTCTGAAGCCTAATCTACCAGACCAGTCAACCAAGGAACCAAAGAGTGCTGTTGCTGACAATCAGACTTACACTACCAACGGAATTGATCAACTTGCTGAACAGCCACAAAAGCTAGCCCTCAAGATTAATGAGTCAGCTGAAGTAGCTACTGAGAGCCACAGACCTTAGCCCAGACACTGCATCTGGTGTGACTCTACTCAGCATGCAACAAGAGAATGCTCAGAGCTTAGTCAGCTACCTAGAGAAGGAGGTGTGCAGTTTGTTGCTGATGGAATGCTTGCTGACAGGGAAGGAAGAAGGATCCCCTTCAATTTCCAAGGAGGAGGGATGAGAGCTCTTTTCCATAAATCTGACTCAGCAACCAGAAAGTTCACTGTTGATGCCCCTATTGGGACTCATACAGTGAATCCAAGCAGCCCTGACAACAGAAAATATAAAGTTGATGCCATAGCTACCAAAAGACACCTCCCTGAAGAACCTGCCAAACTCATGCTTAGAAGACCACAATTTGAAGAGCCTGAGGTTATCATTGACAAGAGGGCTGGTGTACTGCCCACCCAAGATCTGTTGCCTCACTTTTGGATGACCTCAAAGATAGCAAGCTAGTCAAGCCCTCAAATGACTTCTCAGAAGCTGCTGAAGCAGAACCTCACTTTGTTGGTTGGAGAAATCATGAGTGTATCCCCATCTGTTAGGAACACCTTTGATGAGCAGCTTAGAGCAAGACAATAGGCTGTTGAACATATGGACACCTATATAATTCAGACAAGCCATGAAGACCACCAAAAGGATGACAACACTACTGAATATAAGACCTTTACTCAGTTGCAACTGCTGTGGTGAAAGGATATATATATAATGACCTTGTTGACTGCCATATTAACAGTCGCTCAGATATTTGTGTTATGCCACTAGACTTTTGGAAAACACTTAGAAGCAAGGAGCTACTGCCTGTTGATAGAGATATTGGATGGAACATGACTATTGCAAACACAGGATCTAGTCCACTGTAATGGAGTGACAGTGACACCCACTGACAGATGTGCTCATTCCCATTTTTTCTACTTCCCTATATCTTGACCACACTTATTTTAGTTTTATCCCATTTATCTTACCTGATCAGTACTATCCCATAAGCCGGTTGACTATCACACCTGCTTACCTTATTGAATAAGTTATTCCTCACTTTATATAAATTACTAGCTATAAGTGCTTTTATATTAGGCAAGTACCGCTGCCAGTACCTGTGACACATGATCAACCTGTATCACCATCCCTACCATTTCCATACCATATATGGTATCCCTATATTACACAGGTTTCAGAGTCCTGATTCCTGACTGGTTGGATGTGCTATGCCTCTTAGAACCCTCCGTCACCTACTTAGAGCATTCTTAGGTCATTCTGATGTCATTAAGATTTCTATTGATATCTAGAACCTTCTGGAACACCATGATTAGTTTTCTATCAATATCTGGAACCTTCTGGAATACAATGTTTAGTAATCACTTAGCCAGTAAGAGAAGTATATAAGGGAGGTATCCCTCAACAATAAAATCATCATCCCTTTTATCAATATACCAACTTGTTGATTAGTGTGATCACCGCTACCTGCTGCTACCTGAACTTCCAACCCCAGACCACAGGACACTCCCCAGAAACTGCGCTGACAGCCAACTGACCTTGGAGGCACTACTTGTGAGGAATACTCAGAGTAGGTATCTTTTATTATATTAGACTCTTTCCCAAGTTTGTTCTTGTACAGGCAAAGATATTTCTCTATCTTTGTAGCTATTGGCCACAGCTGCATTCTTATCTAGTCCCTGCTGGTGGAGTTTACAGTTGTTTTGACTTTGGAAGCTTTAGTACATTGTCATCTCAAAGGATGCTGAACCCAGCACATACTTTTGTTAAGATGCCAACTAAGTTGGGGATTGTAGCTCAATAATTTTCCCTTGACAAGCTTGTGGCTTTATTCCCCTTCACATTAGATTAGAGACAGGGCCCAAGTATTCCTAGCAAGCTTTTACCGGAGGTTATTGCACCCAGTGAACACCCCACACACAAAACACTTGAGAAGTATTGGACATATCTCTCCCTTGGACCTATACACCACCACACCGCTCTATGGTGTAGTCACAGGTTCCTTATTGAGCTACAAGGAATCAAGGTCTGGCTTCCCCTCTTTATCTGCCAGAAGGCAAACCTTGACCTTCTGCTAGGCAGACCATGGGAGACCAGAACCAAGGCTAGAACTACCAATTATTCTGAAGGATCAGTGTGGTACACTATAGAACATTCAAACCCTGGGCTACAGTCAATGTTCCATGGTGTAACAGCCAACAATAAGAGGACACATACTGCTTGCCAGAAGACACATCTTGTTATAGAAGAAGATGAGGATCCTTAAAATACACACCCAAACATTTGGAGCTGCTCATTAGGTATACAGGAGCAGACAGCCATAGTTCAAACAAAATAAAAGACAGTTGAACAGATGATTAGACCATCACCTACACCTTTGACTGATGGATCTTGACCTGCTGATTACATTAGACCACCAGAAGAAACACCAGAAGATATACAACTTACACCTGAGAGACTTAAGCAACTTATCATTGGTGATGGAAACCTAACATCAGATGAGATCCTATTATTTGAAGAAACCTTGAAAAGGCATGATAAGGTCTTCTCATATAATGACAAGGAGATGAGACTCCTAAAGACATTGGTTGAAAAACCTATCAAGATCCATACAGTGCCCCACACACCCTGTTCATTTAAGCCTTACCCACTACCCAGAGGACTCCAAGCTGATGTGCATGATGTACTTAAGAAGAGGATTGATGCTGGTATCCTAGAGCCTTGCCATGGACCTTATGCTAACAGATGGTTTGTGACTAAAAAGAAGAATGGAAAGCTCCAATTTGTTCAAGACATGCAACCTGCCAATGCTGTCACTATCAGAGATGCTGCTATACCTCCATCTAGTGATGACTTTGCAGAAAGCTTTAGTGGGCACTCCATCTACTCAACATGCAATCTCTACTCAGGATATGACCAGATCCCCTTGATGAGACATCAAGAGATATGTTTGCACTCCAGACACCATTTGGACTGTTGAGAATGACAAGACTCAGCCAAGGGGCTACAAACTCTGTGGCTCAGCTCCTGCAATGCATGGTGAATGTGCTGTACCAGTTTATACCTGAGAGACTTGCTGTTGTTGTTGATGATATATGCATTAAAGGCCCAAAAATCCAGGACACCACTGAAGTTATGCCTGGAGAGAGAAAGTTTGTCTATGACCATATTTTACACTTTGTTGAGTCATGTGTGGCCTGCTAGAAGAGTTGCTGTAAGTATTATGAAGAACACTGCATCCTACTTACACAATCTGTATATGGCAAAAGGTTGGTATTGATCTTGTCCAAATGCCAACTGCTGGATCAAAGAGATACCCAATTGTTGCTAGAGATTACCTTTGTGGATGGGCAGAGGCTCAAGCCTTGCCCAACTACCAGAGCCATACCATATGGAGATTTTCCACAATAGTGTCCAACTTGCCAGGAATCCTCCACCATTGGGGGGAAATATTGCTTGCCCTCCAGATATACTCCTGTAATACCCTGTATAAAGAAGCTCATGCAGTCCAACAAATATTGTGAAGCTATAAAGTACCACACTCAGTAATTATCAAGTGCAAACATATCAGTTATATTTGATTGCAAACATTACAAAAAGCTAGGAAGCAATGGCTACTTGGAAGGTCTGTATGACCATACCATTGCCTCAGCACTTGATGGATCCTCAATAAACTAGTTCTCTACCAGCAAATCCTGCTGGCCACTGATTCTGATAAACCTGAATTTACCACCTATCTTATGGTATCAGAGACAAAATCTGATTGTAGTCTCACTGGTATCTGGGCCTAAATCACCACCCAACCTGAATAGCTACCTGAATCCATTGCTGGATGAATTTGCATCCTTTCCAGTAGGATAGCAGTAAATGGCTGTCATGTAAAAGTACATATTATTACCTGCATTGGAGATACCCCAGCCATCAGCAATATGGCCAGCTTTCCTGGGCACAATGGACAGTATTGCTGTCAAATATGTGAGATCTAGGTGACTTACTCCAAAACTCACACACATTATTATTTCTTAAACACCAACACTAAGAACATCATCTTTCCACAGAAAGATTGTACAGAAGTCAGCATGGAATTGCTGCAAAGTTGGCAAGCTGTAAGCAATTGGCCAGAATATCAAGTTAATTGCAAACCAGGGATACTTAAGATAAAAGGTATTTGTTGGAGCAAAAGCTTTCCACTGGGAGCAATGCATTTGCTTTTCAACAATATCCCTATACTGATGGCCAAGTTGTACATGGGGCATTTCAGCTAAATGAATCCTTTGAGATACTAGAGAAACTTGAAAAATTGGCAAGATATTAAAGAGTATCTGATACCCTAAGTACTTCTCACATGCTCCAATCAATATTGATATGCATATGCAACAATAGTAGTACAAGGTTTGGATGAACTGGATATGTATTTATTCAAGTGGCCTTCTGAAGTCATTCCTACCAAGAATACATTGAAAGCATTGGGAGTTATATGTGGACATTGAAGGAATATTTATCCAGAAGCAGATCACCAATGCCAACTTAATACATCTACCACTTCTGTGTGAAGAGTTTGTGACCAGATTTGAGTGGCTATACTACAAACATAAAGCTGAACACATAGTCCTCTGCTGCTACTGTATCTCTTTGTACTCCATCATGCTTGGTGTGCTGGGAATATTGAACCTTGCTTCACCTTTTGGGAGTCTCCTATGGAGCAGATGTGTGGGGAGATAGGAAGACAAGTCAAGTTGCAGGTACTACCATATCCAAATCTCATCAAGAATATTACCTTCATGTTTGTCATGGATGTGATGAGTTAGCACATGGAGGGCAGCCAGGAAGAGTTGGAAAATATTGCGGACAGATGTGCACATGGAGACACCTATGCCATTGGCATCAAAACAATAAGCAGCCCCAATGTGTGGGTAATCCGTTAAGTAATGCAAAGTTGGGCTGGGTGTAATAAGCAACTAACTTTTATTAGGAAAACTCTACCAAGGTGTGCCAGATTTCTCTTGGTCACAAACCAATTTCTACAACATTCAATAAAAAATCACACAAAGAAGAGCCAGGATGCACCTATGAGGGGGGCTAGAATCCAGCAGGGAGAAGGAATATATTGGATATATATCAAAAGGTTCTTTGCAAATATATAGGAGGCACTCATGGCAGAAGTGGTAGCTGTTGTAAGAGTCTTGGGGATATCGGAAGTGACTTGGAGAACAAGTAGATTATGTGGTTTTTACTTAATGATTGATTGAATGTAAAAGTAGTATTTATACTTTTACATGGTCATGGCATAAAAAACACATAGAATAGGTTAAGGAAGGTCCAATGAGCATGTGTGCAAAGTTCGGGGCTGTTTGGACAACTTTGATAATATTCATGTTCTGAGTACCTGGTATTTTGGTGAAAATATTCAAGGTAAACCCCAACAAGGAATTTGGTCAGTATTCTCTAGGATTTGAAGGTAATGATCTAAGTGACTAAGCTAGGTGAATATTTAGGTGGAATTCCGAATCTTTACAACACTCCCACTCAGCTAAATGCTCATACTGATTAGTCCTAATTTTGACCTAAGATATTCAAACTTGTCTCTAACTAATGGTTTGGTGAATATGTCTGCAATCATTTCATCTGTAGGACTGTAAACTAAGCTAACTCAGTTACTCTCTATAGCTTCACATATGAAATTATGTCTAATATCTATGTGCTTGGCTCTAGCATGATAGGTTGGATTTCTACCTAATAGTATATATCCTTGATTATCTTCAAATAAAGCAATAGACATTTTTTGACATAGGCCTAAATCTGTAAAAAGCTTTCTTAACCGCATTGCTTCTTTTGTAGCTTCACAGGCTGCCATATACTCTGCCACTGTGGTAGAAAGTGCTACAGTTACTTGCTTTCTTGAATTCTATGAAATTACTCCTTGACAATAAAGAAAGGTGTATCCTGTGGTGGATCTTCTGTCTTCCAATTTTGTCCCCAATCAGCATCAGAGTATCTCACATGGTCCTGTTCTGAATCCTTATAAGTGTATCTTAAGCAGATATCAGCAGTTTCTTTTAGGTATCTAAAAATCTGCTTAACTGCTGCAATATGATCAGATCCATAGTACTGATTATGTTGGCTGACAACTCCCACTGAATATGAGATATCTGCACATTTTCCAAGCATGATATACATCAGACTGCCAACCATAGACTGATAAGGGAAGTCATGGCTTTCAGATGGCACCAAGCTCTCTTGATTTGGCTGAGTTTTGACCAAGTTAAGGTTTGTCTCCATTGGGGTAGCTGCCGGTTTACAGTCTTCCATTTTGTACTTCTTTAGTATATCTTGAATATACCTGGATTGGCTTAGGGTAATAGTCTGGGTACTTCTGTCTATTGGGAACGTAATCCCTTAGTAGTAACTGAGTTCTCCTAGATTGGACATCTTGAACTCCTTAGATAGGCTTGATTTAGTCACTTCCAATATTTCTGGGTTATTGGTGGCTGTAATAAGATCATCTGCATATAGAGCTAATAGAACTGGATTTGCTCTATCTGGCTTAAAGTATATACTATAGTCAGCATTACTCCTTCTGAAATGCAAAGATTCCAAATAAGATTCTATCTTGCAATTCCAGGCTCTTGGTGATTGTTTAAGACCATGTAGAGGCTTTTTAAGCTTGCAGATCAAATGGGGTTATCTTGGTCAACACAACTATCAGGCTGGTCTATATACTCATCCTCATCAAGTCCTCCATTCAAAAATGCAGCTCTTACATCCATTTGATGCATAAAACCATATATTTGGCTGCAATATTAATCTAATGGAATTTTACTTGGCTACCAGTGCAAAGGTCTCAGTATAGTCAAGTCCTTTTCTTTCAGAGTATCCTTTGGCCGCAAGTCTTGCTTTGTATATTTCAATTGTTCCATCAGCTTTGTATTTTGTCTTGAAGACCCATCTGCATCCAATTGATTTTGGGTTGATTGGCAATTTGACTAAGTCCCAAGTTTGATTTTCCATTAGAGCCTGATATTCCTCAGTCATTGCAGATCTCCAAAACCTTGTCTGAGGGCTATTTAGGGCCTCTTTTACAGTCTGGGGCTCATCAATATGGACTGAATAGGCACAGGATAAGTTTGTACCCTCATTGATATAGTAATTTGGGCTATTTCTTGTCCAATTGGATCTCTGGGCATTTGATACTGGAATGATCACTTCTGGGATATTCCTGGGCACTGATTCTGGCTGAACCATGGTTGTAGAGTCCTCTGGAGTGTAAAAATCCTCATTGTTTTGCTCTGACTCAACCCTGACAATTGGTGGACTTGAGATCAGATTTTTGTCATCATTTGATGTCATTTTTTGTGAGAATTTTGAATTTTCATCAAACAGCACATCCCTGGACTTGATTAGCTTCTTTGCTTTGGTATTGTAGAGTCTGTATGCTTTACCCTCATTGCAGTAGCCCAAAAATATGCATTTTACACTTTTTGGCTCAAATAATGACTGATATCCAGTGAGTTTCTCAGCATATGCTGTACACCAAAATATTCTTAGATGTTCTGCACTTGGTCTGTAGCCATACCAAGCTTCAAATGGAGTAGAACCACCAAGTATACTGTTATAACTCTAATTTTTAAGATATATAGCATTGGCAACTGATTCTGCCTGAAAATCAAAGGATAATTTTTGATCATGGATCATAGATGTTGCCTTATCCATTATTGACCTATTAGCACATTCTGCTACTCCATTTTGCTGTGGGGAGTATGGTACAGTAGTCTGTTGCTTTATCCCATGAATTTTGCAGAAGTGGATGAAGAGCTTTGAGGTATATTCTCCACCATTGTCAGACTGAATTTTCTTGATTTTTTCACCAGTTTCTCTCTCCACCATGGCTTTAAACTCTCTGAGCTTAGACAGAGCTTCTTCCTTTCTCTCCATGAAGTAGGCACATGTGTATCTTGTATAATTATCAATAAAAGTGATTAAATACTTCATCCCGCCTAAAGATAAATTTTGCATAGGTCCCCACAGATCTGAGTGAATTTGATCTAATTTTTTCTTAGTTTTGATCAACCCAGAGCTCCTGAGCAATTGTCTGGCTAGTTTTCCATATATGCAGGCTTGATAGTGCTCCAAATTAGTTGGGGGATCAATTTTTACTCCAGAAATTAGCTGATCTTTGAGCATTTTGCACAAATAATCAAAATTGAGGTGTCCAAGTCCCCTGTGCCAAAGCATTGGTGTTTCTTCATCTAAGTTACTTATATTGGCTTCCAGATATGTTGGAATTCAAGTCAACTTGTATAAATTCTGATCTCTGATGCCCAAAGCAATATGAGCACCATTTTGATCAGTGATCCTGCATCCAGATTTGTCAAAGATGAAACTGGGTCCTTCTGCAGTGGCCTTGCTTACAGATAGTAGGTACTTGGCTATTTCTGGTACATAGAGTACTTCTTTAAAGGTCAGTGCATGGCTTCCTTCACTGCTTCTTAGGTTTACTTGGATAGTTCCTTCTCCCACTGCATCAAGTGTTCAATTGTCACCCATGAAAACCTTCTTAATTGGAATTTCTTGATATTGGGTAAAAAGTTATTTGTGGTGTGTTAAGTGTTGAGATGCTCCAGAGTCAATATGCCACGTCCAAGAATCCTTGTTTGTGGTCATATTTAGTACAGATATGAAAAGTCTATCTTCAGTTGTTGCAGCATTTTCATATTCAGGCTTTTTCTGCTGACTATCTTTCTTTTTGAAGCACTGGTGTGATGTGTGTTCCTTCCTTTTGCAGTAGTTACAAAACAGATTGCTGTTGCCATTGTAGGGTCTTGGGTACCTCCTTTGTTTGTTATAACTGGTTATTAAAGCATTTGCTTCTTCCTTCTTATTGGCATTTGATTTTCCTAATTCTTCATCCGGGAGCCTTCCATATGTTGTAAAGTTTGTATTTCCACCTAAATATTCACCTAACTTAGTCACTTAGATCATTACCTTCAAATCCTAGAAAATACTGACCAAATTCCTTGTCAGGATTTGCTTAGAATATTTTCACCAAAATACCAGGTACCCAGAACATGAAAATTCTCAAAGTTGTCCAAACAGCCCCAAACTTTCCATATATGTTCTTGGGACCTTCCTTAACCTATTCTGCATGCTTGTTATGCCAAGACCATGTAAAAGTATAAATACTACTGTTACATTCAATAAATCTTTAAGTGAAAACCACAAAATCTACCTGTCCTCCCAATCACCTCCAATATCTCCAAGACTCTTACAATAGGTGATGAGCCCCAAGCTGTCACTCTCTGCAATGTCTACCACTGCTATTACTGGAGTTTTCCCTCTGCTGAAAAGTTGGATGGATCTAACTACCAATTGTGGAAGGTGAAGATGAAGATGCTGCTACAAGCAAGAGGCCTTTGGGATATTGTCATGAGAGAAGAATGCCCTCCTATAAATGTGGGAGAGGAAGCCTTAAATTACCAGAAGAAAGAACAAAGTGCCTTTAACTGCATTTGCTCTAATGTTAAGGACAAACTACTAATTCAATGCTCAAGAGCAAAAATGGCAAAGAATGCCTGGAGGGCAATAGAAGACACCTACCAGTAATGCTCAGCTGCTAAGAGAATGTATCTGAGACAAAAATTCTTTATTACAAAGATGCTGCCAGGAGAAGAAATAAAAAAATCTAATTAACAGCATTACCCTGCTGGTAGATGAGATGGAATCTGTGGGTGTACCAACTACTGATGAGGATGTGATAGTTACCATCCTGAATAGCCTGAGAGATGAGTTTCAGGGCCTTGTATCAGCCCTATAGTCCAGAACTGACAATTTGACCTTATATTATATATATGAAAGGCTCCTGGATGAAGAATTAAGAATATCAAGCATCAATAAGAAGGAAGAAGAAAATGCTTTAATAAGCAATGATAACCAACAAAGGAGGTACCCAAGACCCTACAAAGGCAACAGCAACCTGTTTTGTAACTACTGCAAAAGGAAAGGACACACATCAGACTGGTGTCTCAAAAAGAAAGATAGTCAGCAGAAACAGCCTGAATATGGAAATGCTGCAACAACTTAAGATAGACTATTCATATCTGTACTAAGTATGACCACAAACAAGGATTCTTAGACGTGGTATATTGACTCTGGAGCTTTTCAACACTTTACACACCAAAAAGAACTTTTTACCCAATATCAAGAAATTCCAATTAAGAAGGTTTTCATGGGTGACAATTGAACACTTGATGCAGTGGGAGAAGGAACTATCCAAGTAAACCTTAGATGCAGTGAAGGAAGCCATACAATGGCCTTTAAAGAAGTACTCTATGTACCAGAAATAGCCAAGAACCTACTCTCTGTAAGCAAGGCCACAGCAGAAGGACTCAGTTTCAGCTTTGACAATTCTGGATGCAAGATCACTGATCAAAATGGTGCTCATATTGAGTTGGGCATCAGAGATCAGAATCTGTACAAGTTGACTTGAATTCCAACATATCTGGAAGCCAATATAAGTAACTTAAATGAAGAAACCCCAATGCTTTGGCACAGGGGATTTGGACACCTCAATTTTGATTATTTGTGCAAAATGATCAAAGATCAGCTAATTTCTGGAGTAAAAATTGATCCCCCAGCTAATTTGGAGCACTGTGAAGCCTGCATATATGGGGAACAAGCCAGACAACTGTTCAAGAGCTCTGGGTTAATCAAAACTAAGAAAAAATTAGATCTAATTCACTCAGATCTGTGTGGACCTATGCAAAATATATCTTTAGGCAGGATGAAGTATTTAATCACTTCTATTGATGATTATACAAGATACACATGGGTCTACTTCATGGAGAGAAAGAAAGAAGCTCTGTCTAAGCTCAGGGAGTTTAAAGCCATGGTGGAGAGAGAAACTGGTGAAAAAATCAAGAAAATTCAGTCTGACAATGGTGGAGAATATACCTCAAAGCTCTTCATCCACTTCTGCAAAATTCATGGGATAAAGCAACAGACTACTGTACCATACTCCCCACAGCAAAATGGAGTAGCAGAATGTGCTAATAGGTCAATAATGGATATGGCAACATCTATGATCCATGATCAAAAGTTATCCTATGATTTTTGGGCGGAATCAGTTGCCACTGCTGTATACCTTAAAAATAGGAGCTATAACAGAATACTTTGTGATTCTACTCCATTTGGAGTATGGTATGGATACAGACCAAGTGCAGAGCATCTAAGAATACTTGCTTGTACAGCATATGCCAAAAAACTGGCCGGAAATCAGTCAAAATTTGAGCCAAAAAGTGTAAAATGCATATTTTTGGGCTACTGCAATGAGAGCAAGGCATGTAGACTCCACAATACCAAAGCAAAGAAGCTAATCAAGTCCAGGGATGTGTTGTTTGATGAAAATTCACAATATTTACAAACAATGACATCAGATGATGTCTAAAATTTGATCTCAAGTCCACTAATTGTCAGGATTGAGTCAGAGCAAAACAATGAGTATTTTTCACCCCAGAGGCCTCTACAACCATGGTTCAGCAAGAATCAGTGCCCAGGAATATCCCAGAAGTGATCATTTCATTATCAAATGCCCAGAGATCCAATTGGACAAGAAATAGCCCAAGTTACTATATCAATGAGGGTACAAACTTATCCTGTGCCTATTCAGTCCATATTGATGAACCCCAGACTGTAAAAGAGGCCCTAAATAACCCTCAGACAAGGTTTTGGAGATCTGCAATGACTGAGGAATATCAGGCCCTGATGGAAAATCAAACTTGGGACTTAGTCAAATTACCAATCAACCAAAAGTCAATTGGATGCAGTTGGGTCTTCAAGACAAAATACAAGGCTGATGGTACAATTGAAAGATACAAAGCAAGACTTGTAGCCAAAGCACACTCTCAGACAAAAGGATCTGACTATACTGAGACCTTTGCACCGGTAGCCAAGTTTAATTCCATCAGATTAATATTGGCTATTGCGGCCAAATATAAGTTTTTTATTCATCAAATGGATGTAAAAACTGCATTTTTGAATGGGGAACTTGATAAGGATGTGTATATGGACCAGCCTGATGGGTTTGTTGACCAAGATAAACCCCATTTAGTCTGCAAGCTTACAAAGTCACTATATGGTCTCAAGCAATTACCAAGAGCCTGGAATTGCAAGATAGAATCTTATTTGGAATCTTTGAGTTCAAAAGGAGTAATGCTGACTATAGTATATACTATAAGCCAGATAGAGCAAATCCAGCTCTATTAGCTCTATATGTGGATGATCTTATTATAGCCGCCAATAACCTAGAAACATTAGAACAGAGTAAATCCAGCCTATCTAAGGAGTTCAAGATGTCCAATCTAGGAGAACTTAATTACTACTTAGGGATTACGTTCTCCATAGACAGAAGTACCCAGACTATCACCCAAAGCCAATCCAATATATTCAAGATATACTAAAGAAGTACCAAATGGAAGACTGTAAACCGGCAGCTACCCCAATGGAGACAAACCTTAACTTGGTCAAAACTCAGCCAAATCAAGAGAGCTTGGTGCCATCTGAAAGCCATGACTTCCCTTATCAATCTATGATTGGCAGTCTGATGTATATCATGCTTGGAAAATGTGCAGATATCTCATATTCAATGGGAGTTGTCAGCCAACATAATCAGAACTATGGATTGGATCATATTGCAGTAGTTAAGTGGATTTTTAGATACCTAAAAGGAACTGCTGATATCTGCTTAAGATACAATTGTAAGGATTCAGAACAGGATCTTGTGGGATACTCTGATGCTCATTGGGGACAAAATTTAGAAGACAGAAGATCTACCACAGGATACACCTTTCTTTACTGTAAGGGAGCAATTTCATGGAATTCAAGAAAGCAACCAACCATAGCACATTCTACCACAGAGGCAGAGAACATGGCAGCCTCTGAAGCTACAAAAGAAGCAATGTGGTTAAGAAATCTGTTTACAGATTTAGGCCAATATCAAAAAATGCCTATTACTTTATTTCAAGATAATCAAGGATGTATACAATTAGGTAGAAATCCAACTTTTCATGCTAGAAACAAGCACATAGATATTAGACATCATTTCATACATGAAGCAATAAAGAACAACTTAGTTAGCTTAGTTTACTGTCCTGCAGATGAAATGATTGCAGACATACTTACCAAACCACTAGCTAGAGGCAAGTTTGAATATCTTAGGTCAAAATTAAGACTAGTCAGTATGAATATTTAGCTGAGTGGGAGTGTTGTAAAATTTGTATTTCCACCTAAATATTCACCTAACTTAGTCACTTAGATCATTACCTTCAAACCCTAGAGAATACATGACTGGTAGGTGTCTTCTAATGCCTTCCAGGCATTCTTTGCCGTTTTTGCTCTTGAGCATTGAATTAGCAATTTGTCTTTAACATTAAGGCAAATGCAGCTAAAGGCACTTTGTTCTTTCTTCTGGTACTTTAAGGCTTCCTCTCCCATGTTTTTAGGAGGGCATTCTTCTCCCATGACAATATCCGAAAGGCCTCTTGCTTGTAGCAGCATCTTCATCTTCACATTCCACACTTGGTAGTTAGATCCATTCAACTTTTCAGCAGAGGGAAAAATTCCAGTAATAGCAGTAGTGGACATTGCAGCAAGTGAAAGCTTGGGGCTCATAACCTGTTGTAAGAGTCTTGGAGATATTGGAAGTGATTGGGAGGACAAGTAGATTATGTGGTTTTCACTTAATGATTTATTGAATGTAAAAGTAGTATTTATACTTTTACATGGTCCTAGCATAGCAAACACACAAAATAGGCTAAGGAAGGTCCCAAGAGCATGTATGCAAAGTTTGGGGCTGTTTGGACAACTTTGACAATATTCATTTTCTGGGTACCTGGTATTTTGGTGAAAATATTTTGAGTAATTCCCAACAAGGAATTTGGTTAGTATTCTCTAGGATTTGAAGGTGATGATCTGACTAAGTTAGGTGAGTATTTAGGTGGAATTACAAACTTTTACAACAGTAGCAACCAAACATATGCTTGCAAGATGTATATGTTACCAGCAATACAAGATATATGGCTACTTTGCAAGCATCACACTAAAAAGCTGTAAAGTTGAGGTGATAGAAGTATGTCAATTGTGGCAGGTGTCAGCAATTGTAGAGGTTAGTAAGCAGGAGGCCATAGTTTTTTTTGATTCAAACTATATGTGGAATACCAACAATAATAGTGGGTAAGCAAACAAAGAGGGGTGATTCTACAGTGGAATATATGAATTGCTCAAGGGGAGGCAGAAAATGGAAATATCATTTGGTAAATTTGTATGGTAGCATTTTACTGAACTAGCTGTAGGCTGCCATACTGCAGTAATAATGCCATCAAAGGCTTGCAATGAGGCTGTCAAAACACTGTCAGGTTTTTTGCCTTATAAGGCAATTGGATGTACCAGCTGGTTAGATCCACTCAAATAGTTGTAAAGTGCACTATGACTGTACCAATGCCATGCCACCCTTGACAGAACATGGTATCAACACCATCATATTTTATCAACTTTATTTGGCTGTAAAATTAGCAAAATGCTGATGTGATCCCATCACAAGATTGTGTAGTTGGTCATTAATTCCAAGCTGCAGGTATTATTGCGGTCTCCTGATGGGTTCTTGATGGCTGATCTGGACTGGGTCCACCTGCAGGACCAAATTATTTCTTGTAGGGAAGTGATTGGGTGAACAAGTGGATTAGGTAGCTTCACTTAATGATTTAATGAATGTAAAAGTGGTATTTGTGCTTTTACATGATCTTGGCATCATAAGTGCATAAGATAGGTTTAGGAAGGTCTTAAGAACATGTGTGCAAAGTGTGGGGCTGTTTGGACAACTTTGAGAGCTTTCATGTTCTGGGTACCAGATATTTTGGCAAAAATATTCTAGGTAAATCCCTGCAAGAAGTTTGGTCAATATTCTCTAAAATTTGTAGATGGTGATCCTAGTGACTAAGTTGGGTGAAAATTAGGTGGAACCATATACTTTTCAGCAAATTCCATCAGACTAACATTGGCTACTGCAGTCAAAAATAGGTTTTTATACATCAAATGGGCATAAAACTGCATTTTTAAATGAAGAACTTGATGTAAACATGTATGTGGACCAGCCTGATGGGTTTGTTGACCAGAATAATCCCATCTACTCTGAAAGCTTGAAAAAGTCTATATGGACTCAAGCAATTTCACAGAGCCTGGAACTGCAATGTATACTATTATTTGGAATCTTTGAGTTTCAAAAGGAGTGATGCTGACTATAGTATATGCTGTAAGCCAAATAGATCAAGTCCAGTTCTATTAGCTCAATATGTGGATCATCTTATTATAGCCTCCAATAACCTAAAAACAATGGAATAGACTAAATCCAGCCTATCTGAAGAGTTGACAATGTCCAATATAGGAGAACTCAGTTACTACTTAAGGATTGAATTTGCCATAGGGTTAGGGTTATGGCTAGCTGACTTTCCTTATTGATTGACAGTCAGCAGTCTGCTGTATATCATGTGTGGAATACATCCAGATATCTCATATTCAATGGGATTTGTCAGCCAGCACAATTGGAACTATGCATTGGATCATATTGCAGCAATGAAGTTGAGTTTTGGATACTTGAAAGGAGCTGCTGATGTCTGTTTGTGTACATCTATAAGGTATCAGAATAAGATACTATGGGATGCTCCAATGCTGATTGAGGACAAAATCTAAAAAAAAATGGAAGATCCACTATAGGATACACTCTTTTGTACTGAAGCAGAGCAATTTCATGGAAATCAAGAAAGTGACCAACTATAGCACTTTTCACTGGCAAGGCAGAGCATTCTGCAACCTGTGAGGCTACAGAAGAAGCAATGTGGCTAAGGAAGCTTTCAAATATTAGGTTAGTGTCAAAAGCCCCAACTTCAGTGTTTCAGGACAATGAAGGATGATTGTTATTAGGTAAAAATTCAACTATTTATGCTGAAAATAAGCATGTAGCTATTGAGCATCATTTTGAGTGGGAAGTTTTAGAGAACAAATTATTTCACTGAGCTTAATGTCTTACAAATGATATAATTGCAGACACACTTGCTAAATCATTAGCTAGAGACAAGTTTGAGTATCTCAGATTATAACTAAGACTAGTTAATATGGATATGTAGTTGAGTGGTTGTGTTGTATATGTTGCAATTACACTTAATTATTTACCTTACATGATCACTTAGAGTATTCCCTGCAAATTTTAAAGAGGCCTGACTAAATTTCTGATTTGGATTTATTCAAAATATGTCCACCAAAATATCAGGTACCCAGTACTTGAAATATTTCTAAGAGGTCTAATTAGTCCCAAGTGTTACACACATATTCTTGAAACCTTCTTAAGCATATTCTACAAGATATTTTGCCACCATCATGGAAGAATTTATATAGCACTTTTACATTCAATATACCATAAAGTGAAGACCACATAATCACTTGTTCTTCCTATCACTTACAACATCTCCAAAACTCTTACAACCCATTGTATAATATGGGCTTATCCTAGTATCTACTGTTACTTTCCATGGCTGGGATACTTAATTGCACATATGAGTGATTTGTTACAAGCAGGCATGCTTATATGTACCAGCACCATTGTGACCAACAGTGCAAAAGTGTGTAAGTTTGTACAACACTGTTGACCACTGCAAATTGATTAGCTCACCCTAGTGTCAACTGATGGAGCAAGTGTACTAAGCTTGTGCACATACTTAGGCATGAATACACTCTTAGAAAAACAACAACTAAAGGTCTGCAGAGCACTGTAATGTATTAGCAGATTTCCAAGCTTCTCTAAACTTACAACCATTGATAAATGGGCTCTAGCTATTTTGCAGAAAGAAGACATATTTTCCAGGAGGTGGCTAGGCTAAATAACATTCATGCCAAGCTGGGTAATAAGTTGCTCACCACTTCCACAAAGATATTCAACTTAAAATTTGAAGGAACAAGACCAGCTAAATGCCAGCAAAATACCATTTGAGTACCAGCAGATTATTAGATGACTTCCAAGTATGCAATTTTTTATGGAGTATAACTTGACAGTAGTAAACACAAACATGGAGACTTTTACAAAGCTCATATCATTATCCCAGGTAGCCACCAGCTATAACACCTAGGTCGAACTATAGAATTAGATGGAATGGCCATCATTTCCCACCTTAATTGAATCACTGATTATGATGAAAGCCGTTGGTGGACAACCTCGAAGAGATGCACTTTCCAGCGGGAGGAATGCTAACTATTCAGACCAAGACCATATACTTTGACTGCAGCAAGTCATGTTGGTATGCCTGATTTCACAATGCACTCAAATCCTCCACTATGAAAACCATCTGGGGAGTATCACTATTCAGTAATCTGGACCCAACAAATGTTCATGAGCTCTAAGCAAGCGGTATTTAGAGAACACTTGGGATATTCATGATGCATAGGAAAGGCATCGTGTGCATATCACCCAAGTGATAGGTGTAGCGCAAATATGAAGTAGTAGTGGACGGCCGTTTTCCATTGCACTCGTCGCATAGACACAAAGATCAGTTAAAACTGGTGTGAGTGAGGATCTTCTACAGTAGAACTAATGACGCAATAACCCCTGCTTTTATAGGTGTGCGCTTTGAGAATGGTGCTAGTAAGGGCTGTGGACGAGGCACCGCATCAGCCGCATCAAACGCCATGCATTTGTCGTAATGAAGCCCGCCTGAGACCAAGAGCCAGATGGCATATTTCAAGGCCGGGAATTCCCAGCTTGAGATAGAATGAGGTAAAGGAGCTTGCTCACAACCTGCCACCCATCCCGGGGTACTATTCGAGCCCTCGATGTTCGAAACTTAGGATCGTTGGCCTATCTTTCATCCAGCACCGTCATCAGGTGCCGGCGCCCCGTTGAAGAAACCGATTAGTTTGATTTATCGATCATGCCGCACTTTTCTCGTGGTTTAGTTAACACACACACACGCCGATTCCCCCGGGCCCAGATAGTCATGGAACCGATTAGGGGATGTGACAAGTTGCAGGTATATATTTAGGGTTAGAGTGGTGGGGACCTATATTTGGTAAGCTTTTTTATGTACAGCACCCGAGCTTTGGATTCACTCATTTTAATCATGGCGAAGCGGAAATGAGGTGATTCGGTTGCAGCATGGGACTATCCATCCTATTTGGCAATCAGCGGGTGTTGGCGAGTGTTCTCTTTCACTGCATGGCGTCAGGCCATTTGCGGACTTTTGCAAGACAAGCCAGCCAAACCAAGCAGCTTCAATAGCATAGGGCGCTTGCAGAACAGCGCATAGTGAGTGATATGTACGGGTCACCACCGTTGCTGATAGTATCCTCGAGCATAGGGGGTCTGTGTCGCTTCGGAGATGTCGCGTATATGGCCCCATCTGGATCGCGCCTCTGGCTACTTACTGCTTTTTGCATAGCAGAGCCCCCGGTCTTCTGAGGTCTGGGCATAAGCTGCTGACTCCGTGCCTGGTGGTTCCGCGGAAACTGCTCCATGCAATCCTCCAACGGATGTTAGTCACTATGGGACCTTGACTTATGAATTGTGTGACATTCCCTCAGCCCTGACACACACTTCAACAACATATTACTACTTATTTCTGCGTGGAGCAATTTCCCCAATTGTTTTCTATCGTATTTATGTTGTGTGGGTCCTCAAATACCATCCCATCTCTGCAAACTAACCATCCTGATGCGACCGAGCCTATATTTGGTGTTATTTATCCAGTGACTGGTATACATATATATATATATGCATAAATGCTATAGTTAACATTGCGTGCATTGACTGAAATGGTCATAATTTGACCTTCGAATCACTCTCAATAGGTCTGTTTCATTAACTAGCCAATTCCAGTACTAAATGGAGAAATCAGCTATTTATCGTTGCCAAAACTAAGGGAGGTTACAAGTTGATGGCAAAATAGGCAGTGCTGCTTCATTATACCATAAACTAGGCATTATCCAAATAATATGTCAACCGCTACTTTACATTCATAGCCCTTCCAAAGCGTATTCCTCACCAACTCATTTTCCCTTGCCCATCCAGATCTCTCTACAGGCTACACAATACATCCGGTTGCTACTCTACTTTTGTCCCGATGAACTTTGGGGATCAACAGCCTGAGTCGCTCGTTGGGGACCCCTCCCTAACGGGTACTGTGGGGCATTACTTCGACATGCGAACTGGAGACTTGGTGGACACGCAGTTTCATTTACGGCAGTATTTCGAGGATTTCCAAACTGCTACGCTATCACAAATTGCTATAGAATTTCGGGGACTTCACGAACGTCTTGATGGAGTGGAGGAGAGACTTGAAACTGCTCGAATAATGTCTCCGGCCAATGTCCTATCCTCCAAATTGACCACGATCGAAAGCAAGCTGAATGACATTTTGAGTCCCTTTCAGAAGGAGCATCAGAACTTGCCAGCTAGCTGCCTCCAAGCCTATGAGACACTAACGCACACACCCACCAGACAACCATTTAACGGGAATCCCGCCAAGCCCACTTCTGGGCGTAACCCCACCTCAAACACCCTATCAGCCGCTACCCCTGGTATGGTCCTGCTCTGCATGAACTTTGTCTAGCACGCAGACTCACTGTTTTGCAAATCTTAGTTTCCCAGCTTCCCTCCGAAGAAAGTGCCAAAGTCAAGGTGCTACTGAGGCAATTTGCCGCAAATGCAATGAATAGTATCGAGAAAAATGCGTTTTCCTTCGCCAATGTCAACAACCATGTCGGAGGTATGCTCCAAATCGGCTTATCTATGGCCATAATCTCATGTTGATTCCTTGAGAGAAAGCAAAGAAAGTCATTTGTTTCATTTCTTGGTTGATTAAAAACTGACATCTAACACCCGTACTCTCTATCTCTCGTCGCCACTCCATGTCCCTCAGCTGTGTCCACAATGAAACAATTCGGCATCTATGATTCACCAACTTGGGATAATTTTGTGCAACTCCACTTCCCCCATGTCCTCAAAAGCGATTTGCGAGATGAATTGGTCAAGATCGTGAGCGTCAAAGTCAAGAACACCAAAGCTAGATACAAAAAGGTAATGTCCGACTGGAATGCGACACTGCACGACCATTTGCTTGTGATATTTACCGGACCATCCCAGCGGTTATTAGCCTCGAGGAGCCCGACTGAGCGGCAGGATTCTGAATCGATAGCTGGACTTGATTCCTAGTTGCAATGCTGATAGTAAGCGAGAGGTCTTTGAAGGCTTTGTGTCGAGCACCAAGTGGACCTCTATCCTTGGATCTAGTATGCCACTCTACTGTACCTATCTACCCGCGAATAGCTTTCAACTCGCTCGTCGCGTTTTAAGTGTTTTTAGCTGTCATCACCAATTGGACTTGGTCTAGTTTTTATATCGATATTTATAGGGTCTATACTACTATTATCTTTATCGCCCACTTAGCGTTTACCAACCGAAGGTCGCCCCTGGCTTTGGCATAGGTGTAGACTCTATCTACGCACATTGATACTTCGCAAGAGCCTCCTTCTCGAAAGCAAACCATGTCTCCCCCAGAATTACGTAATTATGTATATTGAAGAAACTTCCACCATGTGGCAACGGTGAGATCTTTTCTCAAGCAAGCTCTTCAAATTCAAGGCTCAAGCACCACCGTCCTCGCTTGTCAACACTGATATCCAAGTCAGCTCAAATAAAACATACATTAAGGCTGTTGTTGTGAATCACCCTCCGTGGATACAATACCCAGTGTCGTTCAACTTGAACTCAACAGATGTGAATACGCGAACGGTGTGAACAGTCTGCGCGTCTTTTGGCATTTCCTCCGAGTTGCAAACTGGGCCTGCGCTCGGCCGCTAGCCAACAGTGCGCGACCCAAGAGTCAATTCGACTGAATTTTCTCTTCTCTGCTACTTGGACACCACCACCGTTTGGAAAGCAACCGGGTATTTCGCATGCCAGGACATCATTATGGGATCAGCCACTGTAGTGATCTCATCAGCAATAACGTGTCAGGGGAAATGACCGAATGAATATCATCGTATCCCTCCATATAGGATGGCGGAAGCTTGGGAGGATTACCTGCACCAATCAATCCCATCGAATATTCTCGAAATTTAATGGCTCCTCACATAGAGATAAATACGTGGCGAGGTACAGCGGAATTCTTCATATTCTCCAAACATATCTTTCTGGCATGAAGATACTCACCACGTCAGGAAGATTTGTAGGGAAGATTTCCTGGACATGCTTTATAAGCATCGTCTTAAGAGCTCTCAAAGTTAATAAGATGCTGTAATCTCTTTATATAGTAATCTTGGTAGGATTTGAGAACAGTTATTCTCTATAATGTGAATATATTCATGAACGATGCTTGAGGGAGTAATGGTATTCACTTCAGGAAACACGGTGGTGCCTGAAGCGCAAGTAGTTCGGGTACTCCAGCCAACTTGTCTAGTCACCTGGACTTGCTGAGACAACGGCCTAATGATTCCCATGGGGATGTGGATGGAGACCCTCTTGAGGCATATCCCCATACCAGCCATGCAACTTGGTATCTGCCAATCCTTGCTGGGCGCAATCTTCGTAACGTCGAGCTTTGCATGTCTGGATGCACCAACTGGTCAGGAAGCCAAGGAAGGCATATCAATCCTGAATGCCAGTTAATTCCATAGGAAAAACCCATTCCCGAAGGCCCAATAAAGAGAATTCAGGGAATGCATCCCGCTCGCTTTATCTCAGATCAAACATGTCGCTCACCCTGAATTCGCTTAATTGACCGTGTCGCAATATGAATGTAATCTAGGAAGGCATAGATTAATTTCGTCTGGACCATCGCGCGACGAGGGTGCTCGCCAGTTAACAAACAATTGTTTGTCCCTACCAACACGGCAATGCCTGGTCATCTCGACAGGAAGCGGGGCTTGCAGCAGGAAACCCATTTAGGTCGGTGGTCTTCTCTCCTAGTCACCTGGTTAATTGTTTTCCTTTTGTTTGTCAGGCTTTGTGACAACATTTGGAACAAAACCACCGATCTAACGATTGAGCGGTCTCCTGCATAGAGTACGCAAGTCAATCGGGCCGGTGCAGACACTACGGTTACTACTGTACTCCTACCAGGCATGGCAACTTGGTCGGAGATTTCCAGACATCCACCGCGGTTAGCCTATATAAGCCCACTGCTGATGCTGAACTTGCTTGAAAATACCTGTAGTTGGTTGACTGGCTATTTTCAACCCTTCCGTGCATCCAGCGTAGAAGCTTCGACCTGAGCCACGAGCAATATGAAACTCAATTTATCAAAGGGCGCGAAAAGCGATGACACCCGCATCGAGATCACCCAACTCTCGGTCACCAAGACCAGGGCGGAAAAGGTGAAATCGTTCATCAAGACATTGCTCTCTTTTCTGGGGCCAGGATATAGTGAGTTCGATACCTGAGTAATATGTCGTGCCCTGAGATTAGCGCTAACCTTGGTGGTGTTTAGTGGTGGCGGTAGGATACATGGATCCAGGCAATTGGGCCACCGATTTGTCAGGTAACGGAGGATGTATACTGATGGTTGTCTGATGTCAGAGTCTAAACAGTTGCCATTCAAGGCGGCTCGCAATTCGGCTACTCTCTGCTCTTTGTCATTTTGGTGTCCAACGTCATGGCGGTGGTTCTCCAATCCTTAGCGGTACGCCTTGGGGTTGTAACGGGCTGCGGTAGGCCATTGAGCTTTTGTTCATAGATCCCATGGGTCCTAAACCATCCTTCCCACAGATCTCGCCCAGGCCTGCAAAAAGTACTATCCGAAGTGGGTCAACGTTTGCCTTTACTTCCTCTGTGAGATTGCCATCATCGCATGTGATCTGGCCGAGGTGATCGGCTCGGCCATCGCCTTGCAGATGCTGTTTGGTTTGCCGTTGCCTTGGGGAGTGGTGATCACCACGTTCGATGTATTTTTAATCCTCCTGGCCAACCGAAGCGACTCGAAGCTTGCTACGCGTTTCTTCGAAGGATTCATCTTTCTGCTGGTGATGGGGGTGGGCATTTGTTTCATCATCCAGCTGGTCTACGTCAAACCAGTTCTTTCCCAAGTGATGATGGGATTCCTTCCAACGGCTGAGATACTTACCAACAGCAAGGAACTGTACGTGGCGATAGGGATCGTGGGGGCTACCGTGATGCCACATAACCTATATCTTCATTCCCATATTGTCAAGCTGCGCTCCCCCAACTCCAACACTGTCGAACCAGTTAGCAGCCAGAAGGAGTTGAACGAATCTGTCCAGAGTTCACTCATGTTTTCCATAGTTGATTGCGTCCTCGCGCTCACTTTTGCCTTGTTTGTCAACTCGGCGATTCTGGTGGTGGCTAGCGGGGCGTTCCATTATGGCGCTGGTGAGTCCAAGGTGGAAGTGGCCGATTTGTTCGATGCCCACCAGCTGCTAACCAAATCCTTGGGGTCGGTGGCTGGTGTGGCCTTCGCCTTGGCGCTGCTACTATCTGGCCAGAGCTCCACGATCACCGGGACCATGGCCGGCCAAATCATTATGGAGGGCTTCCTTGGCTTGACTATGCGCCCTTGGTTACGTCGCATCATCACCCGTGGCTTAGCCATTGTTCCAGCCATGGCAGTGGCGGTATTATTTGGTTCTAAAGGAATGAACCAAGTGCTTATCGGATCGCAAGTGATCCTTAGCCTCCAGCTTCCCTTTGCGGTCATACCCCTGGTGATGTTTACAAGTAGCAAAAGGGTGATGCGAGTGCCGTATATTGAGAAAAACGAGGAGTTCGAGATCACCACCATCAACAGCGAGGAGCCTTCCGCATCAACAGCCTTTGACCACGAGCAGATGTTCGACGCAAGTGAAAAGCACTTCGCAAGTAACCTTTTCATGAAGGTCGTCACCTGGCTGATCGCCTTGATAATCGTGGGGCTAAACGGATTTCTACTTCTTGAAACCGCTAGGGGAGCAACACTATAAACCACCCCTCCTTAACTAAACCAGCCAAAGATTCGGTCAACCTGGCCGGGACTTTACCGTTGACTTCATGAACTTGACTACACCCAGGTGGTGGTGGACATTTGATGGTTAACTAGCAGCAATGCACAATCTTCACTCCAAATGACCAAATAAACTAATATCCTGCACCTATCCGCATTGCTGGAAAATCCATCCAAATCGGCCCATTTATTTCTCGTGGATCTGGAAAGCAACATCGAACTTGGTACATACACCTATGCAAATGAGATGGAGAAGCGTGCGGCTAAGATGGCGTAGCACATTACTGAGTGCTCAAGCCGATGCGTTTGGAACTAATACGCTGCAGCAACTCCCCGCTTCCTGGAATCCGACGCGGCGTTGTAGTAGCCACTCGGCAATTTGGTCACGGCTTGCACAACACACTGAGTAGTGGCCAATCTGGTCACGTTATGACCTCGAGATTCCAGGGCTTTGACGTATCTTTCATCGTATTGAGGCTCGACGGTAACCACGTCCGGCATCAACTGGTGGTGAACACGGGGTGCAGCCACCGCCTGGTCCACCGATTTGCCGAAATCGTAGATGTTGAGAATCATTTGAACGGTGGCGGTGGTGATGTAACTGCCGCCGCTTGCGCCGACGGCCAGCGACGGGTATCCATCGGTTTCCACGATGGTGGGCGACATCGAAGAGAGTGGACGCTTGCCAGGTTTGATGAAGTTGGCGGGGGATGGGAGGTATCCGAATGCGTTGACCAACCCGGGGGTGGAGAAATCGTCCATCTCGTTGTTGAATATGATCCCGGTGTCAGCATCCAGCACCTTCGCGCCAAATTCCAGGTTGATGGTGCTGGTCAGGGCGACCGCGCCGCCTTCTTTGTCCATGGCCGACAGGTGGGTGGTACCGGGGGTGTTTTTCTGCTGGTAGCTTGGCTGGTAGTACTCGACAGGGAATGTCTTGTAGCTGGAAATGTTGCGCCGTCTGAGCGCCCCCTGATCCTTGGACAGCATTTCGGCGATTTTCGCGGTGGTATTGACGAAAGCCGGATCCCCAAGGTAGGTCCGCTGCGCGTAACCGTACTTGAATGACTCTATGACTCTATGAAGATTCAAGTAATTCAGCTTATCAAGGGCAAGGTTGTATCCTTCTAGGGTGTTCAATGCTGAAATGACAACCGCCCCGCTTGCTGGGGGAGGGGCGGAGATCACTTTGTGGCCGTGGTAGTAGCCCACTAGGGGAGGTGTGGACACTGCGCTGTATGCGGCAAGATCCTCCAGCGTGATGATCCCCCCGGCCTTCTGAATGGCGTTCACTATGGTGTTGGCGAGACCTCCTTTGTAGAATTCATCTGGGCCACGCGTGGCGATAGCTTCTAGTGTGTTTGCATAACGCAGTCTCCTGACCACCTCGCCCGCCTTCAGGACCTTTCCGCGAGGTGCGTAGATTTCCCGGAAGGAGGTGTTGTTCAGGATCAGCTCCGAATAAGCCTGCAACTTGATGGCAAGCTGCTCCGTAACGGGGAACCCGTTACGCGATAGACGGATGGATGGCTCGAACAATTCCTTCCATGCGATGCGGCCATGCTTCTTGTGGGCCAACTCAAACCCTCGGATCTCACCTGGAGTGGCTATGGCGAGACCTCCCTGCTTGGAGGCCTCGGGCTTGCCTTTGAACATCTCCTCCGCAGAACCAGCCGGCGCGGTCTCTCTGAAATTGATGAAATCTACCGTTCCGTTGCTAGTACGAATCGTCATGAAGCCGCCACCCCCAATACCCGAAGAAAAGCTATTCACTGTGCCTATGCATAGTGCGGTGGCGATGGCAGCATCCACCGCATTTCCCTGACTCTTGAGGATCCCCACGCCCACTTCGGAGCATATCTGGGCATCGGCAGCAACTGCGCCATTCTCGCCGGAGGCCAGCTGCACCTTGCCTATCGTAGGGGCTTCTTTGACTGTAGATGGATGGGTCCACCAAGGAGAGGGCGGTTAGTACGATCATGCATTCATAGGGTGTCAGAAAAGATGCACTTGCTTGGAGCGGCGGTGGCAGCATGGACCAAGGCGCATGCGACAAGCAACCAGGAGCTGTTGGTATGCATAACAGAGGCTAGAAAGACTGAATGATAGTAAACGGAGGCCGGTGGCGGTCGATTTATATGTGAATGGGCTAGGTGTAACGATGATATGGGTTGGATGACTCAAGCCGATACCACCAACCACTTCCTCAGCATTATGCTCCCGCCGCCATTGGCTTACCAGGGAATAAATCAACTTGAAACCTTGGAAATGCAGCACCTAATTGATCATCATTGGAAAGGATTGCGATAGTGGCCGAGAAAATGGCGAGGACTCGATGTAAACATAAGACCAAACGGTGGTGCGGCATGGTCGCACAGTTGGAAGCGTACAAACACAGCAAATAAGCTTCTACTTGATAGTTTACCAGCCACAGCCTGGATATTGATGCGAAACTTCTGAGTATTGGGGCAGATCTGCATCCGGGGCGTCATGTGAACCGGATAGAGCAGCAGGAAATCGATGCTCGACTTGGTCGACAAGAAGGTAGCATGCGCAACCTTTCGGCTCGTGGCACCATGCAACTTAATGCAGGAAAGTTGTCATTTGAGCTTCGGTTTGGGTGGAGCAGAACGTCCAGCTAAGCAGCTGGTTTTCCTTAGACAGTAGCCCTTAATCTAAGTCGTCATCCGAAAAGCTTACCCGGTCCTCCAATCGATTGGCACGAATCCTTTTTGTACTCTTAACTAGATGGAACTGAGACATTCAGGTGCCCATCCATTTGGCTCTTAGCAGGGTGATCAACTGATCACTAATTATCCTTCCACACAATCATTCGTTTTACCTTGTCATAATCCTGGGTTGTGGGAATCTGAATACGCCCTCACTGCCAGCAATCCCCCACATCTGAATCACGCATTGAAGAGTTCACATTAACCACCAACCCGAACCCGCTCGTGATTATTTCATCAGATCTGGTTCCTAGCCGGAGTCCTGGGGGAGGCCCTGGCCCTGACCCTGGGCCTGACCCGAACCCACGATCCGCTCTGCCCCGCCTCACCAACCATTTCACTAGACCAAGACGGCTCGTCGACAATCTACTCAAGTTTATTCGGCTATGATAGGTGGTGGAGAGAACTACAAAGAGCCTTGCATGTTTTGTGACTCGCGTTGGACACGAGAGATATAGGCGCGGGACACGGTATTCCACGCCTCCATGTAGCGGTCCATGCACTTGGAGATGCAGGCTTGCTCCCCGCTATCGAGACGAGAGCCAGGCTTGGGGACGCACTTGGCGAAGCATTTGTCGTTCATTTTCTATCGAGTAAAAGGGTGGTGAGTGACCAGAGAAGTGGAAAGAAACAACCTCCCGAGGTTCGAGGGCCTCCTTACGTTGATGAGCTCTTGTGCGTTGGCCAAGGCCAGCTCGCTTCTGACCTGGTCAATGACCTGTTGCTTCTTTCCCGAGCCGCTGGAAGGGATGGAAAAATCGTTCGCGTATTCGCTCATGTCGTGGTTATGTGTGCGTGGGTGGGTGGGCGGTCGGGTTTGGAGGATGTAAACCTTGATCGTACGGAGGCGCAATTTTCTGGGACCATTTATAACAGCCACGTACCTACCCCGATTTTACAGCGCCCATCCTCACCCTCACCCTCACCCTCCCCCATTTAATGGAATAACTTGACTGACAAGCAAAAATTTTCCTTGATTCAATCGTGGATTGTAGGGTAGATCTTTAAGATGAGGAAAATCAAGCTAATGACGTCGAATCCGTGTCTTTTCGTAGGCTCATGTCCATTGGCAAGTGGTGGAAAAGTATCCCCGGTTTCAGCGTGGCACATTTGCCGAGGAAAACTCGAGACTCCGTATGCGGTGATGATGATTGAGGCCGAGTGAGGTTGGCAAGATGCAGTGACATGGAGGTATATCACGAAACAAGTAACCATTCGACCTCACCACACCATCGGCCCCGACCTCTTGGCCGGCAGTGTCCTCACCCACGCAGAGCGCAAGGTTTTTTTTTTGGAATTCCCCTCTGGGCTCGTACACAGGATGGACAGGTGCTGGCCGCTCGAGGAGCATGCTGATTAGAGAATAATGCGGGGGATAGAACCAAACGGGAAACTCCCTGGATGTAACCAATCACCGAGAGTCTGGCCAGCATATGAGGCGTATCCAGTGGAGAACAAAATGAAGATAGCCTTGGCCTATGGCGACAAAGGGATGGGAATGGGAATGGACCGAGAGGTTCAGATCGCATTGGCTGTCACAAATCAACACTTTCGGGGGACATCCACAAATATGAATGCCAGGGATTTTTATCATGGTTCTCTGGGTTTCACATAAATATCGATTGAACATACACAGGTGTCTCTTACAGGGATTCCATCGAATTCTATTCTCCCCCGGGGTCCACTCCGTTACATCCTACCTGTTCAGGACCATCTTGTTCGCCCTTCGTCGGGTAAGGAAGTGTCCGGATAAGATACGGTGGATCCGTTCCTCGAAGCCGAAGCCACCCTTCAGCTTGTCTCTGGCGAGGGTGACCGATGTGAAGGCGAGTAAAGTCAGTCCAACAGAGTTGAGGTGCATGGCCTAATGAAGACACTGGTAAGCGTGGAGGTGCGAAATGGGTTGGGTGGCGGAGATCCCAGTCTGGCATCAAGTGCGGGCCATTGTCAAATTTATTGCTTCACTTCGGCATGCACAACAAACACCGCCTCACGGGGAAACGCAGTCCAATGCGCCTTCGGGCTTGCTTGGGAAGAATCAAGGGATGAGGTGCAGGTGGGTTTGCTGGTGCGTATGCCAACTGCTGCACAGAAGAGTGGACTTCCATCAGTCATTTCCTTGGGTGCAAATACAGCTGGCACCGGATGGCCGACGCAAGCCATCCACCATGATTCATGGGAATCAAGATATTCCCAAGCTCCTCAATTGGTGATTTGCCTCTGCATGGTTACACCCTTGGTAATCGTACTGCACCGCCCAAACATGCCACATGTATCGGCATCGCACAGCGCTAATCTGTGGTCCACCGAAGCTCGGGAAGAACCTAGCAGACGCCCCAAACACGGATCATCCATCTTGTTATCTATCTAAAAGCACCTGCTCGGCCATTGAGGCGTTCGCTGGCTCGTAGAGGTGTCTCTGTGGCAGACCACTTATGCTACCAAGGAAATTGGCGATTAATGCTGATGGATACCTAGGATCCAGTGGAGTTCCAATCCCGAAAAGCTGGGGAAGATCGGGCATCCTTGGTGGTTTTCAAGATGCTAAGCCTGAGTGCAGACTGAGTAGGGATTTATTGAGATGTTACAACCAAATTAAGCTAGTGTTAGTGTTTGGTGGGGTGGGGTGGGAACGGTTGATGCTTAGAGAGGCTTTCTGTTGACGAACTGGCCACCAGTCGTCCCCTCTCTTACGAAGGTCGCGTCGTTTTTGGCCAGCCAGTTCTCAAGCAGTTGAAGGTTATAGACGTTAGCTTTGTAGACCACATCGAGGAAGTCCCCGACCGCCGGGATCATCCCGATCAAGGCATCTATGAAGATGTTGAGCAACATCATACCGATCAGCGTTATAGGGATGCCAAAACGAGTCGACAGGTAGACCTGATAGAGGGATATCAGTACACCGGCAAAGTCGCCGATTCCGGGGATCAACCCAATCAGAGGGTCCAACCCTATGCCGAACGGCAATCCTGGAATGGCGTCCATGTAGGAAGCGAATCTCCGGATGTTGTTTAATAGACGCTGCTTACTGTTGGAGTCCATGTTCACAGTGGAGTAAGGTATGCGTGGGAGGGGGGTGCGCTGGGGTGTATTAGGGCAAGGATAATCCAAGTTACTGGAGGGCACCCACCCGCCAGGAAATCCACTATATATCATTTGCGAATGGCATTCGTCACCATCAAGAAATTAACACATGATTTCATCATGTTCCCTCCCTTTCGCTCGTCTCATTCAAGCCTTGGCTTGCATGAATTCCCCAATTACAAAGTAGTGACGAAAGTGCGACCTTCCGATGGGTCTGATTTGGCTCTGAGCACCCTCAAGCAGCGATCATGCACGGGCGTCTGATTGCGGCAGTGACGTGGAGAGGATTCGAAACGGCCTCAAGACGCAGAGCAAGTAATCCTTGGCAGAGCTATCGACGTGAGGACGCTGGTGCCGAAGGAGTGTGTCCACGGGGGGTGCGAAGGGTTGAAGACCGAATCGAAAAGTTCTTTCTCAGCCGAAGTCGAGTATACGACCCCAATGAATCCCATTTATTTGTCCTGTGGTTAGAATGATGGGTGCGAGTCGAGTATTTGGGAACATATCCGGGGTGTGGAGGGAGGGGGTAGGGTTTGCCGAAGCTGTTACATTAAGTTGCTAAATAGGACCAAGGCGGGGATATATATACTCTGTATGTACAGAGTGATAAACACTCTTTGGCTAAATTTTGATGTGGTGCTGGGGGGAGAGGCAGACATGGGAGATACTTGGTCTCCAGGGTTACACTGAGACCTCGACTTGATCAACATGATCGTTTGTAGCCCAACTGTAATACGCCTAGAGGGACATCATCCTCATCGCATGGTTGATAGGGGGGTGGTGGCAATGGTGATGATGCTGGGATGAAACGTTTCGTACAATGCGATCCACCAGTGGCGAGCAATGGTAGGCTTGGGTTTGGGTTGGATGAAAGGGTTGATGAGGTGGTTTTTGTGACGCGAGAGTTTCTGCGTTCGTGTATAGACTCTGGATGCAGTCCCTCCGTGATCAGTGCGTGGTGGGCTCGGGTGATGGTTTGATGTATGAGCAGAATGTCCCGGAGACCACGGTGCTCGCAGCTCTTCAGTTTGTGTAATCCTTGGAAGTAGGCGATTGTAGAGGGGCTAGCCCGTGACCTGGCCACGTTGTCCGAGAGCTGATCCGGATAGCTGAGCAGCCTGGGTACTTGTGGCTGATGTGGTTGAGCGTCCACTCTGGGCATGGTGATATTATTGCTCTGGCCCGCCACTGCGGCGGGGATTCCTTTGGGATCCGGTCTTTCGAGGCCGTCGGTATTTCTCTCAAGCTGGAACAACTCCTCGTCATTAGGAGGGACAATGCCATCGCGTGCGCGCCCGTGACCGGGTTTCAATCTCAGGAAGCGACTCAACGAAAATGATTGAAGCAACAGAGCGGTAACATTCTCGAAGTTTAGCCGGGGACTGGTGATTGGCCGAGTGGCGGCAACGGCCAAGGAGGCCGAGGCTCGTTTTGAAGCTGGTACGGATGCGACATGACAACCGGGGGAGTCCTTCTTCTTCTTGTCCGAGCGCTCAAACAGCTTCCTGAAGCGACTTTGCAGCTTTGCCGATCGTTCGTAAGTCTTCGCCGGCTGGCTGGAATGATACAGATGTGGTCGGTCCGATGGGGCATTCTGGACACTTACGCCAGACATGATGGGATGTGGGTGCCGTCGAAACACCTACTCAAGGCACTTCAATTACAGGAACTAGATGACTGGTGCGATGCAGCAGTTGAAATTATGATGCAACCGAACGCTTGCCAGTGGATCACACAAGGGTGCTGAAGGGAAGTAATGGTGTGGTGGTTTGAAAAATGGGATCAGCACGCGGGCCGCTCAATTTATAGGGCAGTCCAGGTCGAGGTAACACTGGTGTTAACCCGTATCGACCATGAAACACAGATCTGGTTGATACTATCCTTTGTGGCTGGGTCATCCGTTCTCTGACGAGAAATCATTCGGCCAATTCCTAAATGAAAACTAATGTAAAAGTTACAACTCGAGCGACGCTAACCAGTGTCCTTGATGCGTGTGTCAAGGGGACCTTAGACGGGCCAAGGGCATTGAGCGTGAATATGTTGAAGAGATCTGGAACGAGTGACGAGTTGTTTCGGGCGATGCACAATGGCATTGGTTTAGCTCGATTGCTTCACAGTTACCTACTGGCCGCACCTGATTGGCAAGCAGGAATATTAAAAAGTAATGGAGCGAAACCAAGCTGCGAACCACTCTTCCCTGATAAATTCGGGCCAATCGCCTGACCGTCTCTGGAATTGCCCATCATCACAAACCTCTCCCCCACCAAGCTCATACGGTAAATGTTCGATGGTAAAATCCGTTTCAATTTAACTTAGCAGTCGAGTCCGCCTAACGAATCGCAGAGAATCCGCGAATTCCCTGAGTCATGCAGTGCCCCTCGGATTGGAAACGGAAAATTGCCAGCATTTAATTTAATATCCATGATTGTTCCAATGGGTGGGCATTCCGTAATGGATGCCAATGATGCCTGCCAGAGACAGGGAGATGGAGGAGTGCGGCTCACCCGGTGTTTGTCCAGCGCTATCGGACGCTTATCAGCTACACCGAACCTTCCATAAGCGTACATGAGCACATATCGCAGTGATACGTTTCTAATCATGTGTCATGCTCAGGTCTAGTTGACATGCAATGTGCTACAGTGACTTGATATCTTTGTAATCTTTGCCACCAGTGGCTATCAGCTACGACCGCAAGTGGACGCTGCAGGTCCAAGTCGTCCTTTCGTAAGGGAATCGATGAGGCAACGATTACTGACCCTGCAGACTACTGATGGCCCCTCTGAGACTAGCAAACTGTGGCATCCGAAAATCCGCCCTTATTTGTCACGTCAGTAGGCGAAATGTATTGGCTCTGCCCTATCTGACAAGTCTATCCAATGTCATCATGCCATAATCCCCCGTTCAAAACCTCAGTTACGTATCACGGGTCAGGCTCTGTTCTCGAGCAGTGCTCATCATACACAACTGGAGCAGCAATATCCCACGCAAGAAGTGTGAGCGTGCTCGGTGCTATCATCATGGCGCTGTCGTCAGACGCACCCATAGTGTGCAATAAGGGGTTACGACACGACGCCAAGCCTCCGATCAGTCGGTGCGTCAATGGAGAGCGAACGATTCTCGTACGTCGAAGGCTCCTTCTGGGTTGATACACATCAGTGAGCCAAGCTATTTCGTGGCGTCGGGGGTGAAGTAGAGGCATTGGAGCACGGCTCGCAAGCCATATTAGTACTAGTTTTGCGATGCCGGTAGGTTCGCGCACAACCCCAGGCCTAACAGGTCGTCCCATCCGACATACGGACGCAGCAGCCTTCAGTCTCAGATGATCAGCGGGTCTTATGCTTGCTCCAGCATGAGCCAACTGCATTTGGGAGAGAGCAAAAAAGCCGTAGAGTGCAAATCTGACGCTTGTGCCCAAACAGCCAGTGAGCCTACCTGATGAACGGATGGTTGGCCATGCCTCACAAGAATAATCTCCCTAATCCCCAGCTTGATAGATGATCCAACTAATCAGTTTATTCGTTCTAAAACAATGGTGGACGCAAATCAGCTCAATCCTTGCCTCATTCTTCCCTGAGCCCGACTGATAGGCACTTTTGTAGTGGCGTAACAAGGGCCAGGGAGATATGATGATATTCAATACAGGCCCAGTTCGACCTCGATCCACCAAAGCTGCTCAAACAGGCATCTTCCAATCCAAAATCTCGGTTAGGCTTTGGATTGCCTCGGTATTGTTGGCCAGCGCTTTGGCGTACTTCACTGGGTCTCTCTCCAAATACAATGCGTGGAGCCCAGCACGCTTGGCTGCCTCGAAATCCTTGGCATAGTCGTCCCCTACGTGGAGAGTCTCCGTTGGCTTGACCTTGGCGACGTCCACTGCGTGGTGGAAAATCCCAGGCGCCGGTTTCTCCTCCCCATACCCGGAGCTGGTGATGACGAATTCGAAATCTTCCAATATCCCCAGGGAGTCCATGACCTCGGTGACCCGTTGGTCGCAATTCGTGATGACGGCCAGCTGGACCTTGGTTTTCCGCAACTCTTTCAATAAAGACTTCGTGTCGCTGTAAAGCTCGTATCCTTCGGAGGAGTTGAAGCCATCGTATATCAGCTTGAAAGTATCCTCGAACACAGGATGCAGAGCTTCTTTCGATACGCCTGCGCCGAGGAAGGTGTTGTTAACCACGGACTTCCACCACTCCCTACTTTCCAGGCCGTGCAATTTCCCGTAATTAGGGAAGCTCTCCGCTTGCTTCATAAACGCTTGTTTGAAACTGTGTGCTATTTGCTGCTCTTCGATATGAACACCGCACTTTCCCAAGGCCCTGGCATATTGGGCGGCTACGGTTCCCTTGGGGGTGAACAGGGTCCCGTAAGCGTCGAAAGTGATTAGACGTAAAAGTGGATGCGCCATAAAGTCAACGTGGCCTCTCTTGGGGTAGTGACGAGCCCAAATCGACTGGATATATAGAGAAAGGATGGTTGAATTCTGGATAGAATCCTTGCTCAAGATCGATTATCAAGCATATGGGATCTAATCAAACTGTAAACAAGATTGGAATCAAATAGCCAGACAACGCACCTACCCGGAACGGTGTAGCAAAACCACATTTACCCATGGGTGCCCAATCACACCGGTAAGATTTGCCGTCGTGACAATGATATGGATGTAGTAATATAAACAGTTTATGAACAGAAAAGGGTCACGGCGTTAAGTTTACATTCACACCAATCGAACGTGGCGATAAAAATCAAATGGGCCACTGGGAAGTAATCTGTGGGGGATCGATCAGCTAAGAGACGGCCGGGAGAATTATTGGTATGCTGTACTGATTGAAGAATGGTATTCAGAATTCTTTACAGGGTTTACACGCTACGATCAACATAGCAGCAATGGGACTTTCGGTTTGGACAAAATTAGATACAAAGAGAAGCACGAAAGTCGGGTTGCTTACAGGATGCCTGATCACTGAGGTGAAAGAACGGACCATATTGGCTGATTACTGCTCGGTCCTTTCTTGGCTCGGCTCCTCTTCGATTAAATCTAGCATTCCTTGTCGCACTTATTCGCATTTTAAACTTAGCTCTCGTATGTCAGCTTCTTCTGCATATCGCAGGAATAAGCACTTTGGGAATACAGTGACATCTGGTCGAAAGGGATATCGTCTGGACAAGGTCTGGAACGAGAGTAGCCGTTTGATGACGGAGGCAGTGATGTGATGTTTGTGAAAATTAATTAGCGCGGGCAAACCATCTGAGGGTGGAGGCAAGTAGGATGGCTGTTCGGAGTTGTACGTCAGGTCTGACAAGAATAACCCAAAGAAAGGAATACATGCTTCCCCAACCATCTTGCAGTCCTCCCGCTCTGGGTTGCTCCACATCAGATGGCGGTAGTCCTCACTAGCCTTGCGCATGGCGCTGCGTATATTTCCCCAATTCTTACAGGGGCTGGTGAATTCCTTAAGCTCCTCAAACGTGCGTTTCTCCTGTACCCCCACTCTCTCCCAAGTTCGTGAAAGCCGCGAGACATTCGAGGACTGCAGCCCCAGGAGGATCTGCAGTAGCGTACTATAGTTTCGATGCTGGTAACAGCGCTACGAACAATCAATTAACGATCCAGCTACGAAGACAGTTAGGACTTAGATGCACAGCAATTACCATGGCGATGCGAATCAGCTTCTCAACAATGCATGTGCGCTCTTCTACGGTATCTGAAGTTACTACCTCTGTAGCCACCCACTGGCACATCTAAACGAATTTGGTAAGCATCGAGCTGTACAACATCCAAATGAATCCACTCACGATATTGAATCGCTCGATCTGTGCTAGAACTTCGTTACATTTGTCGTGGCCATCCTTGGCTGCACTATCTTTCCACTGCACCCCAATCAACTCGTGCCATTGAACGGCACACAAATAGTGCTGCTCAATGATGCAGAATTGCTGCGCTATCGTTTCCGTGGGGTACGAGAGAAGAAAGGAGCGTTTTTGTCGAGGGTTAGCGGGGGAGCAGGGGATAGAGTTGGCCGGGCTACTGGAGAGTTCAACATCTACGGTATATTCGTCGCTAACGGCAGAGAGCTGCGAAGATCTGGCAGAACTTTCTGAAAGGGAAGGCATCTGCGTTTGTGCCGCATACATGTCGAAGCTCAGAAGCGATCTGTGCTGGTGCCTCATGGACGAATTGAAGAGTGCCACATTGCTTCGGTACTCCTCGAATTTTCTGGAGCATCCGGAGAAGGAGCTATCGAAAGACTCAAAGGAGCACTTGTTCACAAGCCTTCGATCGCGGTTACCATCCAGCGGCATTGGTGACTCTGTGAGCTTCTTAGTGTGCTCTTTGGCGGCTTTCTTCTTCCTTTTGTATAGCTCATATAGATCAGTGACAAGCACTGACTCTTCCGCGAGAGTGCTGATCTGGGGATACGAGTGGACAGATTTTAGGAAATTGACCAACGTAAAGCTCAGTGTTGCCGAGGAGGCGAAATCATGCTCGAAATATTCCTTGAGCCAATATTTAATGACCAAATGGATGTTGACCCGCGTCCTGCGGCTGCCCCGTAAACTTGAATCCATAGAGCTAAGGAACTTGGAGATCAGCAACTTGCAGAGCTGGACTGGGGATACAAAGAGGCGATACGTCATAAAAAAGTCCGAAATAAACGTATAGTCTATGACACGATGTTTAGCGAGAAGCATTTGCTGGAGCCGAAAATAGATAGGTACCTGCTGCGCTTACAAGCGTATCCAGTAAAGTCCCTAACGTCGCCACTGAAAGGCGTTTTCCCCTTCGCACATCCGGTTCTCGAGTCGTGCTGGTCGTCTCTGGTTGAATTCTGGGTTCCTCAAGTCCTGAGGGCTGCGTTTGTTTCAAGTCCGTGCAGGCAACCTCTGATGTCCGGGCACAGTTGCCCTTCTCTTGTGAAGCAGAAGAGCGTGTTCTGGCGCGTTTGCTAGCCTCGGCGCTTCTTATCATTTGCAGCTTGGAAATACCATCTTTGTCTTCAGTCAAATCAAAGACGTGTGATATCTCGATCATGGGACGCTGCTCTTTAGGCACGAGGTGTGGGCCAGCTGCAACCTTCATATCCAAAGTTCCGTCATGAGATACTCGAGCTGCCTTTGAGAAAGAGGCTGCTGCGTAATTGGTCTTCTCCATCTCTCTTTTGAGAATTGGCAAAAATAGATTATGGGCAGGCTTGCGTGGTTTAAACTGGTCGGGATTGAGTGGTTCCATATTATCAGAAAGACTTTTCCAAGTACTTGGCCACATAGTAGTGGTTTACAACAGCAAAATAGCAAGTAGCTGGAGGAGGGAAGTGAGTAGTGGGCTCGGCTTGGAGAGGATCGGAAAACTTCGAAAGTAATTACGGCACAACCTGCCTCTCCTTTTCATATCCAAGGTGAAACCTTTAGACTCAGGAGGAGTAGTTTACTACTGAAGGCCTAAAACCAAATGAGAAACCAAGTCGAAGTCGAAGATTTCACCTGTACATCAAAAACCTGTAATAACCGCCCAGTCTTGGAGCAAGGCGCCCTTCAATTGCATCTAACTGGTTTGATCAACTTGGTAGTTCAATGCTAGACATCACAAGAGTGAAATGAAGGAGGACAAGCGCATAGCATATGGGCTACACGGGCCTGCGATTGGCTGTCTCCTAACGGCAGGCGGATCAAAGTTGTTGATCTTCGCGAGCAACTACCCGCGATCTGATCAAACAAACTAGCCGGGGCCTGCCGACAGTGACGTGAGTTGGTGGGAGTTGTAACCTACCCTGCGTATTTGCCATTAGGGAGGTGCGTAGTATCGGGATCAACACTGGCGGACATCTGATCGAAATCTGCGCCCATCTGGCATACATTGTTCAGGTGATGTTTTCCTGGCAACCGAAAGCCGCTGCTTATCCAGAGGCTCTCATTGCATGTCGGAGACCGGCTGGCTAGGCACACGCAAGAGGGAGCTGTGGAGGTCTTGGCGCGATTGCCATAGGCTCCAGGTATCATCAAGGCTGCATCCTCATCACAAGATCCAATCAGTGCTATATACCGCAATCATTGTAGATAAAATGGTGTGGTTGAGCTTTTTGCAGTGGAGTGAACCAGGGTGATTGGCGAAATAAGGATAAATCCATTCCGGTATTTGCATAGCGCAAGTCAGTGGTGCCTCAATCCTGGGAAATGCCAAGAAACAAATATGCCCAGGAAACTGCATTGCCCAAACTTCCATACATATATGTTCCCCAAATTGAATCCGGCCAGGCGCCCACTTCCAGTACGGCTGTCGAACTAATCACGATATACTCATAACCCCTTCTGGATTGCCCCGTCACACCACCCCTTGTTCCCTTGAAATCCGGCTACACATAAAGATAAACGAGAGTCAGGCTCTGTTATTAGCAATGGCGCAGACGTTGGGCACCGGACTTTCTGAACCTGCGGTGATACTTTGGCTTTGCTAGCCAGGTTGTTCGCTCTTCTTTACTGTAGGTGGCAGTGAGCTCGAATTTGGCCGCGGCCATGACAAGTGACTGCTCACGCAAATAGCATGGCTTGATCAAATACCAAGGGGAGGGGTAACGGAAATGCTATAGTTGGCTACCAAGGCCACCAGCCACTAGGTGCATCATCGACATCAGCACTCTACCATTTTCCAATTGCATCTTGCTCAAGTTTGTTGGCCGAAACATACGCACCCAATTTCTATGGAAGTAGATCAGAGTTGCCCGCGAGGTTACCGCTGCTAGTAAGCATGGGCCCAACATTCGTTGGCCATATTTCCTGCGGGTAGGTCGGTTAGATCCAAATCGTTGTCCGTGCCTTCCACAAGCCCTCGGGCGGTTGCAGATCCTGGCAAGATGCCATCACTCAACGTGAAATCACGATCAGCATGTTACACTAGGCTAGGCCAGAGGTTACAATAGGACGAGATGTAATCCATACTAAGGATGGCAGTATCAGAAAATTTGGGATATGTTGCATAGGATTCAATAGCGGAATATGTCAGCCGGTCTTGTACTTGCAGCACCTACAGAGTCTTTCCTTTCATTGTTAATGCCTTGCATCTGAGCCAACATTGGAGCGGAGACCTGGTTTTTTCCGAGGTTTGTGTCGCACATGGAAACAGTATGTATGTGGTGAGCTCCATGAAGGCAGAAGCCAATGGCATCAGAGCCTGATGGGGATTCGATAAGGTCTGCTCACCTACCATCCAAGATTAGGCTTAGTCCCCTGCTAAGAAAGCAGAGGCGTCACCTGACCGTACTAGTAGCAGTTATGAGCTGCAGAGGAGTTGCCATGCAATGGATGTTCATGTGTTACGCCAATCCGTCCTAAATGAACCACCTAGAACATGTGCTGATAAATGCTACTTCAAGATCCGTAGCTCACGCGTTGAGTAACGGTTATGCTCGAGCCTTGAGAGGAACGACATATAGAGGAATCAGAGATTGGCGCAAGAATCTGTGGGATACAGTTGCCGCAGTGATTAATAATCAATTTTGGCTATGGAAATAAGCTGATTAAACGCCACAATGATCGCAGCCACCATCCTACCATACGCCTCAAAGCAGAGAGCAATATAAAAGGTTAGCTATTCAAGAGCAAGTATCACAAATCCAAAGTTCAATAGTCAACTTAGCCAAGGCTGATCTTTACGCAGCTTCGTGGATGTACTATTAACCATGTCATCGACTCCCGCACTTGTTCTCGGGGCCAATGGTCACCTGGGAAAAATCGTTGCTGCTGACCTTGCCGCTCGTAATGTTCCACTTGTTCTTTTTGGCCATAGTAGCCTGCCTGCCTCTTCTGATGGTGTAAAGGCGGTTCAGGGCAGCCTTGTTGCTGATGATCCCGGTCTAGCTGAAGCGTTGAAAGATGTTGCTACGGTCGTACATTGCGTGTCTAACCCCCTTCGTACCCAAGAAATCGATGTCGGTGGTACACAGGCCCTCGTGGATACCATAAAAAAACTCTATCCTTCCGCTGAAAGCCAGCCTCGTATCATCTACATCTCCATTGTTGGTATCGAAGAACATTCCGATTACTTCTACTATAAGGCCAAAGTTGATGCGGAACGAATCATCATTAGCTCAGGAGTCCCTCACACAATTCTTCGCACAGCTCAATGGCATCCGTTTATTAAAGTTATCGCAGACCAGTTTCTTGGATTAAAAGATCCTTCCGCAGATTGCTATACTGTTCCCACTGGTGTTGATTTGCGCCCGGTATCTATTGAAGAAGTTGGTGGTAAGGTAGTAGAGCTAGTTCTCAGCGGGAAGGCTGAAGGATGTCTGCCAGATATGGTTGGGCCTGAGTTTCTTTCCTTGGAGCAAGCTGTAACTATCTACCTTAAATCACGTCAAAGTCATGCCCAACTGAAGCTCTATGACCCAGTGTCACCTGACTACCCGGACTCCATGTTCCGTGCCTTCAATGGTAATGCTCGTGATCCTATTGATCCAAAATTCTTTATTTTGGGTAAGCAAACGTGGGAAGAGTTTCTCAATGATCCCAACAGTAGGTTTTGGTGAGCAGATTAGCTTTGTATAATAAATTTCATGTTTGGCTGCCCCAAGGAAATAAAGTCGCTACAAACCAATCAAGGTTTGAGTAGTGGGCGCTCCGTTCGGCTACGAGAGTAGCCAGATAGGCTTTGATTTGCAATCGATTCGCTTTTTGAGTTGATTGTATGACAAGGCACGATTTCATAGCAAATTCGCGGCTCTGATCAATATTAGGCCATATGCTATGGTTGATAAGAGATTTTACTCACATTGAGAGGTCTATTACACAAACGCAGGAGAGGCTTTGAAGCAAGTTCTCTGCTTTAGCCTTAGAGAACTGAGGTCACAAAGCTGCCAAAAGATTGATAGCTGTAAAGAAAACTAAACTGATATTGCTACTAGTCTGATATTGTTCCAAATTTGATACCATGTCCTGATTGTTGTATCCAAGAGAAAAGTGTAATAACACTCTTGAATAGTTTAACTGAACCTAAGTGACAACTAAGTGCAGAATCTTAGAATTGTCAGAGAGTGGTAGAAATCTTAGCCGAGAGGTTCTGGTCTAGTATTGGCCTTGTATATAGCTGGGTTTGGCTATCAAGGCAACAGAGTTGCTTTGCCATGCAGGCTAGGCTTGGGTAGAAACTAGAATGTAATTGTTGAGTTCATAACTGTGTTGAGACACAATCTTAATTTTGTTGAGACACGCACTAAACCAAAAGGTTCAGTGAACTTTATTTATACTTTTTTGATTGAGTTGAATTGGTTAGTGCCATGAGACTGGATTAATTGAAATCAGTTTGGGTGTTGATAGGGGCATAAGATAAATGAAAATTGTATCATCAATCAGCTGATGTCTTGGCAACAGATAAGTGGTTGGATAGATCTCAGATGACTAAACACCTGGGAAGGCTTGGCAGATAAGTTGATAACAAAATGATGCCATAAAAGTTAATCAGGTATGACAGCTAAAAATAGATTCTGAGAAGTGATAATATAAACAATATCTGGGATGAGTTATGTTTAGGTTAGGAAAAATCAGTTAGGGTTAGGGGGGAGACAGTCACCAATAGGCAAAATCTTTATTTCAGTTGAAACAAAGAAGCCAGCACTACTGTTGTAGCTTTGATACAAGAGTGTGTAGCTGAGGGGAATTAGTAGGTAAGTTAATAAGAAGTGATGATAGTTCTTCAGTGCTCAAGACACTGTTCAGTGGGAAGGGGGGTAGCAAGGAGGGTAAGAATGATTTGTGAACAACATTAATGAGGGGAATATGATAAGGATTGATATTCATCATAAAGGGAGTGCACTATTTCAGATATTGCTGCCAAAGGTCTGTCAAGTACTTCAGGTAGGCCAGCTTGGGTTTTTCTGACTGCAGAATATAGTGAGCAAGCTTCTTGACTTCAGGATCTTCAAGTATAGTTCTCCAGCAGGAGCCAGGTGTGGTGTGGTGTGTTCTCTTCCGGGCCTTGATCAGTGGGTTGTTGCAGTAGTGAAGTCCAAAATATAATCTGGTTCTGAGGTAGGGAAGTCTGATCTTACAAGGCATAAACCCAAAAGCTCCAAGAATTGCATGTCTGTAGGGGCATTCACGCAGATGAGGAACCAAGGTGGTAATGCACCAGACTGCAAACTTGTCAAGTTTAGTGCAGTCTCTAGAAGTAAGAGAGAGAAGTGGTAAGCCAAATTCCTGGACAGGGAAGGGGGAGGGAAAGTCACCAAGTTGGTGATGTCTTTATTTGAGACAAGAACTAATCTAAGTACAAATAAAGAAGTCAATTAAGAAGTCTAGAACCTCTCTAAAAAGTAATCTAATTTAGAGTGTAGGTGTTATAGTAAGGGCTAGGAAATGGTTAGAAGAGCAGGGGGTCTGGGGGACGCAGTCCCCTAGAGAATAAAAAAGCAGGGGGTTTGGGGGATGCAATCCCCCATACTGCTCCCATACTCTTTAAATTCCCTTTGGATTACTTTTCTCTCATTCTTGGTTCTGGTCCCTTAGGGTTAAAATTCCTCCTCCTAACCCTTATCACCCTAACCATAAATATTTTTACCCTACAATTGGCACATTGTCTGCTCATATAGTGGGCATGTCTGGGCCAATATTTGTCTCCCTATACTGTCCATATGCTCTGTATAAGTCTTGATGACTATTTAACTAACAAGTAGAGATTAGCCCAATTGGACCAAATGATCCAATTGTATTTAAATTATTTTGACCTCATAGCAAGGATATATGAAGTCTAAATGAAGTTTATGAAATATCTCTGGTATGCACTTTGTGCTGGTATTTTGATTTTTTCAAAATGGTTGCAAATACTTTGTCTTATATTGCCTTTACTGAAGCAACTTTTGGCAAATTTTAATTGGACCAAATGGTCTAACACTTCATTGATGAATAATGGGTATGGCTTTAAGCAATTATATTTCAACCATTTAATAGCCAATCCTACTAACTGCAAAGAATTATTGAGCATTATTTGTTTTTTCATATACCAACTTCAAGTGCCTGGTATAGCAGTCTTTACACATTGGGTAGCCAGGGTTGCAACTGCATGAAAACTCAACCTTAGTGCCTGTAACATGAGCGGCAGTACAAGTTTTGCAAGCTAATCTACGGCGCTTTGAGCCATAACCTTTACTCATCAACAGGTAAGTGTGATTTTCATCACTTCTGAGTTACCTCTGACTACCCAAGGGCCCCTTGATGTCTGAACCGGCCAAATTCTTACAATATTGCAAGAAATTGTATGCTAAAATATCCTTGAAAGAGAAATGAGATACACCACACTTTTGGTAAGAAAATGTACAATAAGAGCTATAGGCATTGGCTTTGCAGATACCCAGGATGAAGCCGTAGAAACGCATCTCCCATCTTTCTGTAGATATAACATCATGATAAGATGTCAAATTATCTTGAAGGTTATTGGCAGCATCAATCAAACCTACAAATATAGTAAATGGAGCACATGTTGTTTCTTCAAGACAGGATTCTACTTACTTTTATGGGTCTCATATTCTTCAACCGCTTCCGGTCACTGAATGGTTATCACCTCACCGCAACGCAACGCAACGCAACGCAGCGGGAACGGTAGCAGCACTGCATCTAGGAAGCAGACCTTTTGCACCAGACGGGGGCCAAGCTACAGACAGCGCAGCAAAAAGCACCCGCCACAACATGACACAACACAACACAACACACCAAAGGCAGCAGTGGCAAAAAAAGAGCAGACACACACACATATACACACAGGCAGAAGCAAAAAGGGTTGTGGAATGGAGCAATAAGGAAGAAAACATCAGCACCTAGTATTCCCACATGGTCCCCCACCATAGTACTGACTAGGCCATTACCAGTTTGACTTTGGAGATCGGACAGGATCCGGTATTTTCTGGTATGTATGGCCAATGCTCAAGAGTAACATCCTTTGATGAGTACTTATGGAGCAGTGGGCGCACAGTTTTTTGCAAATATCTCACCAACATGGTTGGGTATCCCAGAGTTTCTTTGACCAGAAGATGCACAACAATGAGGGCTATGTGTGTGTACCATCTCAGCCAGATTGGAGATTTTTTTGATTTTTAGTAGAATTAATGGTGCAAAATCAAGGAGAAAACAGGCTTAAAAAGAGGAAGAGTTGAGAAACAACCTAGTTGATATGGCTATTTTCTGCTGGGTGTAGCATCACAATGGCATTGCTTAGGGGGGGGGAAACCACCGGTTGGTGTAATCTTTATTGTCAATCATTGTGAAAATAAAGAAGTCAGGGATTGATTATGGAGTCTTGTAACATATTTGTACAGACACTTTGGGTTAATATGTAGATAGGTTGCTATTTCTTGTAGTTCCTCTGCATTGAACAGAGTGTTGAGAGGGAGTGGCGGTAGCACTAGCAATAATAACTTATGATCTATGTATCATGATGTGCTTTTGCCAATTGGTGATATAAAGCAAAGAAATGGGGTTTGCTGAGTTACATACTCTTGCCATAGTTGATTAAGATACTTGCTATATGCTTCTTTGGGGTTTTTACTCCCCTCTATTGCTTTGGCAAATTGCTGGACTTTTGGGCACCCGATGATAGTTGCCCAACAGGAGTTATTTTGCGGCATCTTGTGAGAAATCCATGCTTGTATCAACTCATTTGCTGATTTTTGGAGTTGAATACGCAGTCTTGTACGGAGGTACAAAATTCCAATTGAATACGGGAGTAGTCTAAAAGTTGCCAGGACTGCGTGGTGATACTGTGTTGGTGGGAGCCATGGTAATAAAGTATAAATGCTGTGAGAAACAAACTTATCCAGTTTTGCCAGGTATCTTGTTGGAATAGGCATTATTGCCAATCCAAACTCTAGTACTGGGAGCACAAACTGCTTGAGTAACAAGTGACATTGGCTCAAAGGTATATCTGGTGGTGTAACAGAGACTAACTTGTGTAAAGCATGCCGTGCAAGTGCAATTTGCCTCCACACATGTGCTTTTACATCTAGACCAGATGCAGTAAACGGAAGCCCTAGATAGCTGACAGTTTCTGCTGGGTGTAGAGTTTGAGAGTTTAGCATGATACTGCATCCAACTGGCTTGGTTTTTGCCATTGAGAGACTAAGATTGTTTTGTGTAAGGTAGCTGACAATCAGGTTAGAGTCTTTTTCCAAATTACTGGAAGAGATATGTATATCATCTGTGTATAAAGTTGTAAGCGCAGAGGCTTCCAAGGCCAGAAAGTTGTAAGCACAGAGGCTTTCAAGGCCGGAAAGTTGTTCATAAAGATGGCAAATAGTAGAGGGCCTAGTATGGATCCCTGCACTACCCCATTTGGAAAATCATAAGCGGTAGATTGCATATTTGGATGCAAAATGTAGGCCTTTGAGTCCTGATATAAAGCCATCATAAGAGCCGTAATTGAAGGTCCAGCAAATACTTCAAGTTTTCTCCAAAGTTGGTTACGGTCAACTGCATCAAATGCACGGGTAATATCCAAGAGTACTGCTGAAATTTGTTACAGAGTGTGTGGTCATGGCTTAGCATGACAGCCATTTCTATCAAGACTTTAGGTATAAAGCCAAACTGATTTGCTACAAACAAGCCACTAGATGAGAGTTGCAAAGCAATCAACAGTTCCAAACCTTTCTGCAAGCTGGTAAGAGGGAAACAGGGCAATAGGATTCTGCCAGTTTGGCTGAGCCCCTACCTTTGTATAGAGGAATCACCTTTGCAGCCAGCCATTCCAACAGCATTTGCACATGTGAAATACACTGCAAATAGAATGGGAGCAATATATGTGCCATGGCAGCAGGTGCCAGCTTCAAGATTTCATATGTTATATTGTCATGACCTGGTGCGGTATAGTTGGGTAGCTTACAAAGAGTTGCCTCTAAAGTAGCTGCATCCAGGTTAATTGCGTGAGAGCAATCTCTTGAAGTAGCTGTATTAGGGTTAGGGGGGAGGAAAGTCACCAAGTGGTGAAATCTTTATTTACTTATGACAAGTATCTAAAGAAGCCAAGTTAATCTGAAGTTATTCCTAGAAAGCTAGGTCTGAGAGATATCTTCCTGGTAAGCCAGGTCTGAGAGTTGAGAAGCTGAGTGGTACTACATTTCCTAGTTAGCTAGGTCTGAGAGAGGTTTCCTGGAAAGCCAGGCCTTAGGGTTAGGGTTAGGGGGGAGAGAGTCACCAACAGGTGAAATCTTTATTTCAGTTGAAACAAAGAAGCCACCGCTACTGTTGTAGCTTTGATACAAGAGTGTGTAGCTGAGGGGAATTAGTAGGTAAGTTAATAAGAAGTGATGATAGTTCTTCAGTGCTCAAGACACTGTTCAGTGGGAAGGGGGGTAGCAAGAGAGGTAAGAATGACTTGTGAACAACATTAATGAGGGGATTGTGATAAGGATTGATATTGATCATAAAGGGTGGGTTAGGGTGTAGGTGTTATAGGGGGGGGAGACAGTCACCAACAGGTGAAATCTTTATTTCAGTTGAAACAAAGAAGCCAGCGCTACTGTTGTAGCTTTGATACAAGAGTGTGTAGCTGAGGGGAATTTGTAGGTAAGTTAATAAGAAGTGATGATAGTTCTTCAGTGCTCAAGACACTGTTCAGTGGGAAGGGGGGTAGCAAGAGAGGTAAGAATGACTTGTGAACAACATTAATGAGGGGAATGTGATAAGGATTGATATTCATCATAAAGGGAGTGTGCTGCTGCAGATATTGCTGCCAAAGGTCTGTCAAGTACTTCAGATAGGCCAGCTTGGGTTTTTCTGACTGCAGAATATAGTGAGCAAACATCTTGACTTCAGGATCTCCAAGTATAGTTCTCCAGCAGGAGCCAGGTGTTGTGTGGTGTGTTCTCTTCCAGGCCTTAATCAGTGGGTTGTTGCAGTTGTGAAGTCTGAGGTATAATCTGGTTCTAAGGTAGAGAAGTCTGATCTTATAGGGCATAAACCCAAAAGCACCAAGAATAGCATGTCTGTAGGGGCATTCAGGCAAATGAGGCACCAAGGAGGTAATGCACCATACTGCAAACTTGTCAAGCTTAGTGCAGTCTCTAGAAGTAAGAGAGAGAAGTGGTAAGCCAAATTCCAGGACAGGGAAGACAAACTGCTTGAGTAGAAGGAGGCAGCTGGGAGCTGAAGTTGTAGGAGGAGTAACAGCCAGTAGCTTGTGGAGTGCCTGTCTTGCCAGGATAATTCTCTTCTTCAGGTGTGCTCCAGAGTCTAGTCCAGTAGGAAGGAAAGGAAAGCCAAGATATGTAGCAGAAACCTGAGCAGGTAGAGTGGAGTTCTCCAAGTTGATGGGAGAGCCCAAAGGTACAGTCTTTGCAATGGAAAGCTGGAGATTATTCTTCTGCAGATAGTGGTGGATGGTCTGGGAGTCTTGTTGCACATTGGAGGAGGATATTCTGATGTCATCAGCAAAGAGAGTAACCAGGCAGTCAGCTGAGAGTCTTGGGAAATCATTCAGGAAGATGGCAAACAGTATAGGACCAAGCACAGAGCCTTGAACCACTCCATTAGGAACTGAGAACACAGCTGATTGCTCACTTGGGTGCAGAATTCTTGCTTGTGGATCCAGAAACAGAGATCTGACAAGGAGGGTGAGAGAGGTACTGGAGAAGCATTGCAACTTGGACCAAAGCAGATTTCTGTCAACTGAATCAAAGGCCTTAGTAATATCAAACAGAACAGAGGGATACTTGCACTGGAGAGAGTGATCTTGGCTAAGTATGACTGCATATTCCAAGGAGAGGCCAGGAACAAAGCCAAACTGTGCAGGATGAAACTTGAGGGAGGGTTAGGGGGGAGGAAAGTCACCAAGTGGTGAAATCTTTATTTACTTATGACAAGTATCTAAAGAAGCCAAGTTAATCTGAAGTTATTCCTAGAAAGCTAGGTCTGAGAGATATCTTCCTGGTAAGCCAGGTCTGAGAGTTGAGAAGCTGAGTGGTACTATATTTCCTAGTTAGCTAGGTCTGAGAGAGGTTTCCTGGAAAGCCAGGCCTGAGAAGTGAGAATCTGAATATATCTGAGCTAAGTTATACTGGTTTGCGGTAGCTGAATTGTGGCCGGAATGGCCAGTAGACTGGGGGAACTGAGATGAATTTCTGGGCGATCACTGGCCATATTTTCTAGGCAAATCTGGCCAATTAGCATTTCAAGGATTTCAGCCAATCAGAGCCTTTACTTTGCCCGATGGTTGATCAAGCCATCTCCCAATGAGCACACATCAATTTATTAATCAAATTTTGCTGGATCCAGGATTTGAACCCACAACCATGGGTATGGAAGGGTTAGGGATAACCACAAGGCTAAGTGTTAGGGGGGAGACATTCACCAACAGGTGAAATCTTTATTTCAGTTGAAACAAAGAAGCCAGCGCTACTGTTGTAGCTTTGATACAAGAGTGTGTAGCTGAGGGGAATTTGTAGGTAAGTTAATAAGAAGTGATGATAGCTCTTCAGTGCTCAAGACACTGTTCAGTGGGAAGGGGGGTAGCAAGAGAGGTAAGAATGACTTGTGAACAACATTAATGAGGGGAATGTGATAAGGATTGATATTCATCATAAAGGGAGTGTGCTGCTGCAGATATTGCTGCCAAAGGTCTGTCAGGTACTTCAGGTAGGCCAGCTTGGGTTTTTCTGACTGCAGAATATATTCAGCAAACTTCTTGACTTCAGGATCTCCAAGTATAGTTCTCCAGCAGGAGCCAGGTGTTGTGTGGTGTGTTCTCTTCCAGGCCTTAATCAGTGGGTTGTTGCAGTTGTGAAGTCTGAGGTATAATCTGGTTCTAAGGTAGAGAAGTCTGATCTTATAGGGCATAAACCCAAAAGCACCAAGAATAGCATGTCTATAGGGGCATTCAGGCAAATGAGGCACCAAGGAGGTAATGCACCATACTGCAAACTTGTCAAGCTTAGTGCAGTCTCTAGAAGTAAGAGAGAGAAGTGGTAAGCCAAATTCCAGGACAGGGAAGACAAACTGCTTGAGTAGAAGGAGGCAGCTGGGAGCTGAAGTTGTAGGAGGAGTAACAGCCAGTAGCTTGTGGAGTGCCTGTCTTGCCAGGATAATTCTCTTCTTCAGGTGTGCTCCAGAGTCTAGTCCAGTAGGAAGGAAAGGAAAGCCAAGATATGTAGCAGAAACCTGAGCAGGTAGAGTGGAGTTCTCCAAGTTGATGGGAGAGCCCAAAGGTACTGTCTTTGCAATGGAAAGCTGGAGATTATTCTTCTGCAGATACTGGTGGATGGTCTGGGAGTCTTGTTGCACATTGGAGGAGGATATTCTGATGTCATCAGCAAAGAGAGTAACCAGGCAGTCAGCTGAGAGTCTTGGGAAATCATTCAGGAAGATGGCAAACAGTATAGGACCAAGCACAGAGCCTTGAACCACTCCATTAGGAACTGAGAACACAGCTGATTGCTCACTTGGGTGCAGAATTCTTGCATGTGGATCCAGAAACAGAGATCTGACAAGGAGGGTGAGAGAGGTACTGGAGAAGCATTGCAACTTGGACCAAAGCAGATTTCTGTCAACTGAATCAAAGGCCTTAGTAATATCAAACAGAACAGAGGGATACTTGCACTGGAGAGAGTGATCTTGGCTAAGTATGACTGCATATTCCAAGGAGAGGCCAGGAACAAAGCCAAACTGTGCAGGATGAAACTTGAGGGAGTCAGAGTAGAGCTCCTGAGCAAGCAGAAGCTCAAACACCTTTCTGCAGGTGGGCAGCAGAGATATTGGCCTGTAGGAGCTAGGATCCAGGTGCTTTCCTTTACCCTTGTACAGTGGCAGAACATTTGCAAAGGACCATTCCTCAGGAGTAGAAAGCTGGGCTGAGCATTGCTGAAACAGTGGAAGCAGAAGTGCAGACATGGCCTTGGTACTAGTCTTCAGAAGCTCATAGGAGATTGTGTCCACACCTGGAGCAGTAGAGTTGGGAAGCCTCTTGAGCACATTATGGATTCTCCTTTGATCAAGTGCAAGTGGGATGGGCAGAGTCTTGAAGTCAGGATGAAAGCCAGGAGTTGAGTACTGCTTTGTAGAGAAGAAGATGTTAGCCAGCTGTTCTGTTGAAGGTAACTTCCTGGAAGAGGGCCTCATTGCCCTGTAGAGTCTTGATACTGTTCTTGTTATAGAGTTGGAAGATTGCAGAGGCAAGGAACTCATAATATGATCCCAGAGCTGAGTATGCAGAGTGTGGTGAATTGCCTTGGAGTGGTGTATTGCTGTCAGGAGGAGTTTCTCTGTTTTTGGGTTAGGAAAGCTCAGGTAGCTTTGTTGCAGGGCTGAAACAATGGATTCCCATTTTCTTGAGGTAACAGCAGTAGTCTTGCATGGCAGTGAGAGGGAGGCAGACACCAGAATCAGATGCTTCACAAAGAGCCAGGCAAAGTTGAGATCATCTGGCAGGGAAAGTAGCAAACTGGCAAGCTTCAAGTAGTTCCCAAAGTCTTTCTTCTGATTCTTGGTAGCTTTGTGGGTGAGCACAGTAAGTTTTGGCAGCTTCTTCTTCACAACTGGTTGCATAGAAAGGGACCAGGCTGGGTGGTCAGAGGCTCTCAAGGATCCTAGCTCAGCTCCAGAGAATTGCTTAACTTCATTCACAAAGTAGAGGGCAGCAGCAGAAGGGCAGATCCAGTCAACACATCTTTTCTCAGATTGAGCACCTAGTGCTAGCAGGTGGCTTTCTCTCAGGAAGTTCAGTAGGAATGTAGACCTTGGCTTCATTCTTGCAGTCAGAGTAGTCTTGTTCTCAGGATGGGGAATGTTGAGATCTCCAAGCAAGATAACAGGTGTTGATATAGATTGTTGGTATTGCTGAACCTTCTGGCATATAACTTGCACTTCCTGAAGGGCTAGACTTGGAGGCAGATAGCAGAGCACCAGACTGATAGTTGGCAACTGGAGAGCAGCACAGTAAGGGGAGTAAAGAGGAACACAGAGCTGAGGAGTATTGATGATAGAAGAGATGAAGCAGATAGAGGAGGTATTCTTTGTTCTAGGAGTAGAAAAGCAATATAGATTAGTCAAAAGTATAGAGGGTAGCTGGACATCAATCAAACACAGGAGGGAAAATCTTGAAAGAAGTCTCTCTAGAGTTGGTCTTGATGGCTGTATGCTGTTGCAGTTAAGCAACAGAACTTCAGGTAGTCAGGCAGAGGTTGTAGCTTCTTCAGAGGCAGCATTAACAATGTGACCTGCAGAGTCCCAGAGCTCTTCAAATGGTGCATCACTTAAGTCAGCAAGGAGGGAAATGGCATGGTTCTTGAGGAAGTATGCCACATCATAGGAGGGGGCTTGTCTCTTGATGGCAGCAAAGAAAGACAGAATGGCAACATGGGCTGGAGGCTTGTTGAACAGTAGAGAGTCAGAGGATTCAGATTCTTCAGGCACTATCTTGAAGTCAGTTAGGGTTAGGGTTAGGGTTAGGGTTAGGGTTAGGGTTAGGGTTAGGGTTAGGGTTAGGGTTAGGGTTAGGGTTAGGGTTAGGGTTAGGGTTAGGGTTAGGGTTAGGGTTAGGGTTAGGGTTAGGGTTAGGGTTAGGGTTAGGGTTAGGGTTAGGGTTAGGGTTAGGGTTAGGGTTAGGGTTAGGGTTAGGGTTAGGGTTAGGGTT
>MCFE01000990.1:0-21449 GCA_002104905.1 Basidiobolus meristosporus CBS 931.73
AAAGTTGAGGTGATAGAAGTATGTTGATTGCGGTAGGTGTGCACATTTTTAGAGGTTATCAAGCAAGAGGCCATAGTTTTTTAGATTTGAACTGTATGTGGAATACCCAAGGTAGTAGTGGTTAAGCAAATAAAGAGGGGTGATTCTACAGTGGAATAGACTTGTTCCATTGGATAGTGCCACATTGAGCCATGAGTGCCAAATGATGCCATAGTGTGCCATGGAGGCCAAGTGAACCTATACTTGACCACAGAGTGTGAAACATAGCCCTGCATCTTTATGCAAAGCTTCCCCTGTCATTCACCCATTGTGTTGGAGAAAATCAATTTTTTGACCTTTTTTTTTAGGTCAATGTTGTGCAGGATGTGTAAGAGCACAAAAGGTTTGAAGACATGCATTGGGTACCCAATACTCATAGCACTCTAAAGCTAACTCCTCTGGCTTGTCACATGTCAGAAAAATACATGGCACTATCTTGGTCCACTGGTACCATCTGGCACTATATTTAATTATTAGCCCTAAAGTAAGATCTATACAAAGCACTTATAGTGCCAGATAGTACCAGTGGACCAAGATAGTGCCATACATTTTTGTGACATGATACAAGCTGCAGGAGCTAGATTCAGAGTGCCATGGGTATTGAGTACCAGATACATGTCTTCAGTTCTTCTCTGCTCTTACACATCCTGCACAACATTGATCCATAAAAAAGATCAAAAAATTGATTTTCTCTGGCATGGTGGGTGAAACAAAGGGGCTACTTTGCATGAAGATGAAGAGCTATATCTTACACTCTGTGGCTAAGCATAGACTTATTTGGCTTGCCTGGCACACTATGGCATCATTTGGCACTTATGGCTCAATGTGGCACTATCCAACAGAGCAAGTCTAAAGTATAATACTACTTTTATATTCAATAAATCATTAAGTGAAAACCTAACAATATACTTGTCCTTCCAATTCACCTCCAATATCTCCAAGACTGATAAAACAGGTTATGAGCCCCAGGCTCTTACTCTCTGTAATGACTGCTACTGCTATAACTGGAATTTTTCCCTCTGCTGAAAAGTTGGATGGATCTAACTACCAAATGTGGAAGGTGAAGATGAAGATGCTGCTACAAGAGAGAGGCCTTTGGGATATTGTCATGGGAGAAGAAGGCCCTCCTAAGAACATGGGGGAGGAAGCCCTAAAGTACCGGAAAAAAGAACAAAGTGCCTTTTACTGTATTTGCCTTGATGTTAAAGACAAATTGCTAATTCAATGCTGAAGAGTAAGAATAGCAAAGAATGCCTGGAATGCATTAGAAGTCACCTACCAGTCATGTTATGCTACTAAAAAAATGTATCTTAGACAAAAATTCTTTACTACAAAGATGCTGCCAGGAGTAGAAATGAAAAATTTAATTAACAGAATTACCCTGCTGGTGGATAAGATGGACTCTGTGGGTGTACCAACCACTGATGAGGATGTGATAGTAACCATCCTGAATTTCCTCACAGATGAGTTTCAGGGCCTTGTATCCCCCCTAGAGTCCAGAACTGAAGGTTTGACCTTGAATTATGTACATGGAAGGCTCCTGGATGAAGAATTAAGTAAATCAAGCGCCAATAAGAAGGAAGACAAAAGTGCTTCAATAAGCAATGATAACCAACAAAGGAGGTACCTGAGACCTTTCAAAGGCAATAGCAACCTGTTTTGCAACTACTGCAAAAGGAAAGGACACACATCAGACCAGTGTCTCAAAAAGAGATATAATAAGCATTAGAAGCCTGAATATGGAAATACTGCAACAACTCAAGATAGACTATTCATATCTGCACTAAACATGACCACAAACAAGGATTCTCAGATGTGGTATATTGACTCTTGAGCATCTCAACACTTTACATACCAAAAAGAACTTTTTACCCAATACCAAGAGATTCCAATTAAACAGGTTTTCATGGGTGACAATAGAACACTTGGTGCAGTGGGAGAAGGAACTATCCAATTAAGCCTTAGAAGTAGTGAAGGAAGCTAGACACTGACCTTTGAAGAGGTACCCTCTGTATCAGAAATAGCCAAGAACCTACTATCTGTATGCAAGGCCACAGCAGATGGACTCAGTTTCAGCTTTGACAATTCTGTTTTCAGGATCACCAAACAAGATAGTTCCCATCTTGCTTTGGATATCAGAGATCAGAATCTATACAAGTTGACTTATATTCCATCATATCTAGAGACCAATATTGGTAACTTAAATGAAGAAACACCAATGCTTTGGCACAGGAGATTTGGGCACATCAATTTTGCTTATTTGCACAAAATGATCAAAGATCAGCTAATTTCTATACTAAAAATTGATCCCCTAGCTAACTTAGAGCACTGTGAAGCCTGCATAAGTGAGATATAAGCCAGACAACTGTTTAAAAGCTTGGGGCTAATCAAAACAAAGAATGAATTAGATCTAATTCACTCAGATCTGTGTGGACCTATGCAAAATTTATCCTTAGGCAGGATCAGGTATTAAGTCACTTTTATTGATGATTATACAACACACATCTGGGACTACTTCATTGAGAGAAAGGAAGAAGCTCTATTTAAGTTCAGGGAGCTTAAAGCCATGGTGGAGTGAGAAACTGGTGAAAAATCAAGAAAATATGCTCTGACAATCCCTACAAAAAATAGCTTGGTCCAGCGGTGGATCCAGTCCAGATCAGCTGTCAAGATCCTGTTAAGAGACCAGGATAATAACAGCAGCTGGGAATTAGTGACCCTCCTGACAATCTGATGATGGGATCATAACGGTGTTTCACTAATCTACAACTAAATAAAGAGTTAGACTTGACAATATTTTATCGGTGCTAGGACAATATTTGTATGGTATTGTTGAGGTCTTTCAGCACTCTATTACAATTTACATGGATCCAGTTGGCCAGGACATCCAATTGCCTTATATGGCAAGAAACTTGATGGTATTTTGACAGCCTCACAGCAAGACATTAAGGGCATTATAATGACAGTATGCCAGCCTAGCGCTGGTTCCATATAATGCTACTGTACCAACTTACCAAATGGTATTTCCTTTTTATACCTCCCCTTGAGCAATTCATATATTCCACTGTAGAATCTCCCCTCTTTATTTGCTTACCCACTACTACTTTGTGTATTCCACATACAGCTCAAATCTGAAAAAACTATGGCCTCCTGCTTAATAACCTCTACAAACGTGCACACCTACCGCAATCAACATACTTCTATCACCTCAACTTTACAGCTTATTAGAGTGATACTTGCAAATTTGCCATATACATTGTACTGCTGGTAACAAATACATCTTGCAAACAGATGCTTGGTTGTTGCCACTTCTGCCATGAATACCTCCTGAATATCTGCAAAGAACTTCTTGGTATTTAGCCAATATATTCCTTCTCCCTGCTGGATTCTAGTCCCCCTTATGGGTGTGCTCTGGCTTTTGTTTGTGTGAATTACATATCAAATGATATAGATGTTGGCTTGTGACCATGAGTAATCTGCCATATCTTGGTAGAGTTTTCTGATAAAAATTAGTTGCTTGTTGCACCCAACCCAACTTTGTATTACTTAATTGATTACTCACACATTGGGGCTGCTTAGCTTCTTAATGCCATAGGCATAGGTGTCTCCATGTGCACATTTGTCCTCAGTATTTTCCAACTCTTTCTGGCTGTCCTCCATGTGCCAACTCATCACATCCATGAAAGACTTGAAGGTAATATTCTTGATGAGATTGGGATATGGTAGTGCCTGTAACTTGACTTGTCTTTCTATCTCCCCACACATCTGCTCCATAGGAAGCTCCCAAAAGGTGAAGCAAGGCCCAATATTTTCCACACACCATGCAAGATGGAGTAGAGAATGGATACAGTAGCGGCAGATATCTACGTGCTCAGCTTGATGTTTGTAGAATAGCCATTCAAATCCTGTCACAAACTCCTTGCACAACAGCTGTAGATGCATCAAGTTGGCATTGGTGATCTGCTTCTGGATAAATATTCCTACAATGTCTACATATGACTCCCAATGCATCTAATGTACTCTTGGTAGGAATGGCTTTAGAACACCACTTGAATAAATACATATCCAGCTCATCTAGTCTTTGCATCTGTATTGTTGCATATGCGTATGAATATTAATTGGAGCTCATAAAAGTACTCAGGGTAGTGGATACTCTGTAATATCTTGCCAATTCTTTCAACTATCTCCGGTATCTCAAAGGGCTCATTTAGCTTGAAATGCCCCATGTACAACTTGGTCATCAGTATAGGGACATTGTTGAAAAGCAAATGCATTGCTCCCAGTGGAAAGCTTTTGCTCTCACAGATGCGCTCTATCTTAAGTATCACCAGTTTCCAATTGATTTATATTCCAGTCATTGGCTTATAGCATATCATCTAACAGCAATACCGTCCATTGTGCCTGGAAAAACCTGCTATCTTGCTGATGGCTGGGGTATCTCCAATGCTGATAGTAATATGAGCTTTTACATGACAGCCATTTACCATTATCCTGCTGGAAAGCATACAAAATTCATCCAGCAATGGATACAGGTAGCTATCCAGGTTGGACAGTGATTTAGGCCCAGATACCAGTGAGACTACCATCAGATTATTGCTCTGATACTGTTAGATGGGCAACAGATTCAGATTGATGAGAATCAGTGGCCAGCAGGATTTGCTGGTAGGGTACTTGTTTAATGAGAATCCATCAAGTGCTAAGGCAAAGGCTTGGTCATACATGCCTTCAAAGTAGCCCTTGCTTCTTAGCTGTTTGTAATGTTTGCCATCAAACATATTGGATGTGTTAGCGCTTGATTGATACTAGACTTGTTCTATTGTACCATGCCAGGGTGCATGGTGCAATCTGCAGTCTCTAAGAGCAATCAGGCGCAATATTGTAGCTACCAGTTTGCAGGATTGCTCTTGGACAATTTTGCACCATGTGGCACAATCTTGTACACTGTGGTATAATCTGACACAATGAGGTTGGCACAATTGATTGTGCCCACTTGTAATGTTTGCATCATGTGCACAATTGGATACCGCTATTATGGTAGGTAAAATGCGGTATTTGGATATGTTTCTTCAATGTAAAAGGAAATAAATGTGTATTACACTATAAACTACACTGATACTTACCATTCTGGATACCATCACTCCAATTGGATGGTATCTCAGTGGTTAATTGGTCCAAAGTATCCTGAAGGTGTCAGCCCCCAATTGGCTCTTTGACTAACACAGATGATGTATACATATGCAGGGTGTTTTTTTATAGGGGTCCTGTCTCAAATGTGAGACAACATTGATATTGTGTTACAAGTCTTGGTATAAGAGTTGTAGAGGAATATGGAGTTTAGCTAGTATTGTACTCACTAAAACTTGAACTGATTTTTATTGAGGTTCCAGCAGCTCCTTATATACATTTTGCCAGATCAATTGCAGACTATTTGTATTTCCTAGTGTAGGTTGTGGCTGATGACTCATTTGATTGCATCATCATCACTCAATAAGATCCTACTTAATATATTTATTTCTGTCTGATAAGGATCTACTGATTCATTTGCTGACTAATGCCACTGATTTGATACATAATACTGATATACTGATAACCTAAACATATAATAATTGATTTGACTAAAAACTGATCTAACTTAAACATTTAAGCGGCACATCACAGCAATTGCTTATATCAAAAATTTAGTGATCACTGATTTGCAATGGCTTGATGCGGATTGCAAAAAAAATGTGTTGTTTGGATCATTACAAACAATATCAATTCAATGCAATTGCATCATCTTCTCCTAGGCTTTTTCCTCACAGGGATTACTACTGAAGCATTTGGTAGTGATTCACTTTGCACACCTAAACAACTTTCTTGTTGACTATCCTCTTGGCTATTTGTGTATTTGTAGTCAGTATTTTGCCTCCTAGTTGGTGAGGGCAATGCTGTAGCTTGGCCATGCTGAATTGCTCCGGATGATGCAACTGAGCCGGCCTGCAGTGCTACACACTGATGCGTTCTTTTACTTGCCAAAGGCTCTGGTGGTGGAGTCACTTCATGTGGGTCATCATCATTCAGCTTACCAGAAGAAACTTGCTGATAGTCAGGTATAATGGCACACACAGACGCAACTTGATGCACTGGCATGACCCTTGGCTGAGTTCAATGTGATGCTGCTTGTTGACGCAACTTGCCCCCGCTTCAATGGACTTGTGTCTTTTTGAGCAGTTTGGTGGGTTCTGGTGGTTTTGCTCTGAAGTGCGCACGTTGACCCAATACAAGTTGAGTCAATGCGGGGCACTCTTGTGAAGGGTGTTGGTGTAGTTTGGACTGATGTGCGCCGGCGCACTGAAGTTGCAAGGGATGATAAGGAATCCAGCAAGGCATGCTGGCACAATCTAGACAATGTAGCTCACAGTCTGTATACTTCCTCTTGAAGCTTACCTTCTGATTCCTCAAGGTATTCACTTACCCTCTGTCTAATACTTTGGAACTGTTGCCTGGATGAGTCCTGTGCATATTGCTCTTAGAAGCCACTTAGCTCTACTAATATATCACATATACATTAGTCATTTGAGGCAAAAACTCATTCAAAATCTCTTTGGTTCCCAAAGATGAGGCACAAACGGATGCATCCGGCCCATTGTAGTGGGGTGACAGTGACACCCACTGACAGATGTGCTCATTCCCATATTTTTGACTTCCCTATATCTCTACTTCACTAATTTTAGTATTATCCCATATGTCTTACCTGATCAGTACTATCTCATAAGCCAGTTGACTCTCACACCTGCTCACCTTATTGCATAAGTTATCCCTCACTTTATGTAAGATTACTAGCTATAAGTGCTTCTATATTAGGCAAATACCCGCGCCAGTACCCTTGACAAATGATCAACCCGTGTAACCATCCCTACCATTTCCATACCATATATGGTATCCCTATGTTACACAGGTTTCAGAGTACTGATTCCTGACTGGTTGGATGTGATGTGCCTCTTAGAACCTTCCAGCACCTACTTAGAACATTCTTAGGTCATTCTGATGTCATTAAGATTTCTATTGATATCTGGAACCTTCTGGAACATCATGATTAGTAATCACCTAGCCAGTAAGAAAAGTATATAAGGGAGGCAATCCTTCAACAACAAATCATCATCCCTTTTATCAATTTACCAACATGTTGATTAGTGTGATCACTGCTGCCTGCTGCTACCTGAACTTCCAACCCTAGACCACAGGACACTCCCAGAAAACCATGCTGACAGCCAACTGACCTTGGAGGCACTACTTGTGAGGAATACTCAGAGTAGGTATCTTTTATTGTATTTGATTCTCTCCCAAGTTTGTTCTTGTGCAGGCAAAGATACTTTTCTGTCTTTGTAACTATTGACCACAGCTGCATTCTTATCAAGTCCCTGCAGGTGGAGTTTACAGTTGTTTTGACTTTGGAAGCTTTAGTACATTGTCATCTGAAAGGATGCTGGACCCAGTACATACTTTTGTTAAGACACCAACTAAGTTGGGGATTGTAGCTCAATAGTGTTCCCTTGACAAGCTTGTGGCTTTATTCCCCATCACATTAGATTAGAGACAGAACCCAAATATTCCTAGCAAGCTTTTGCCAGAGGTTATTGCACCCAGTGAACACCCCACACACAAAATGCTTGAGAAGTGTTGGACATATCTCTCCCTTGGACCTATACTCCACCACACTGTACTGAGCAAATTGCATGCAAAATTATTACTGCGTGGCTTCCTCATCAAATCCTTTCACTCTCAGCTCATTCTTGATTTCAATACTTGTCTTGTTATATATCTTCTTACATACATGCGCTGACATCTTGGTGTAGAAATCATGCCACAGCTTTCTACTCAGGTTCTTCCATCTCTGTCAACTCTCCAAGGTACCTAGTTCTGCTAGACTAATGAGTAGTGCCCAAATATCTATATGAAGGCTAATCATAGACACCTGGGCCATACTGAAATCATTTGGCAAGAACTTGAATGGATCCAACATTGCCTTTTCTGGCTTGGACCGCGCTTGCAAGCTGGGGGATGGGTTTTGTCTGGGTTGAACTAAAGATGAGTTGAGACTTGGTATAGGGACCGTAGTGACAGATTTGGAGCACCTTGCAGAGGGTATGAATGACTTAGAGCAAGCTTGGAGTACTAGGTTTAGAAGCTCCAATGGACTTCCATATCCCAGAGTGTTCACCAACAGGTTCAATACAAGGAGTATTTTGGATACCTTCCCAGTCTGGATTAACAGACCTTCTAGAGGGCAGAGGCACTTTTATTCTGGCAAGTACAAGGCACACTGTGTGAAGTTTCAAGCACTGTCTGACATTGAGGGTAACATCATCTGGTTTAGTAGGCCACTTGCTGGAAGTAGGCATGACAAAGCACTCTGGGTAGAGAATCATCCTGAATTCAGTAGAGGGGAGAAATGTATGGCAGACTTAGCTTATATAGGAGAGGATCGTCAGAGACTAGGATGTATTACAGCTTATAGGAAGCCAAGGGATGGTGTGCTTAGCAGGAAGCAGAAGCTCTACAATGAGATATTTAATCATTTCAGAGTGAGGGTAGAGCACACGTTTGGATATCCAAAGAGATTCAGCATATTGGAAGGGAAATACAGAGGAAAGTCATATATACAAGAAAGCAGCAGAATAGGTAAAATAGTTAAGATACTTATCATTGCACAGTATATTTATACAAGAAGACATCCACTGAGAGAAATATGTCTGGAGCATTATGAAGAGTAAATAAAGCAAGGAAAGCACTACTCTGAGCAACATAAGTAAAATTGAGTAATATTACCAGTAACTATATCCTCCTACTGGCATTATGGTAGAAATTATAGTACCAGAGAGTGCTAGATCAATCCGGCACTATAAACAGGCTGGCACTATGTGGAATTATCCAACAGAACAAGTCTACTAAGCGCAGTACTATATAGCTTTGCAATATTTGTTGGACTGCATCAGCTTCCTCAGACAGGGTATGACCCAAATATATCTGGAGTGTGAACATGTTTTCCCTCAATGTTGGTGGATTCCTGACAATTTGGACATGTTGCAATGGTAGCATTTTTGGATGTGAATGCCATGCAACTGTTAACACATGCTGGAATCAGGACAGTCTCTGGATCATATGTTGCCAGCCACATGATGGTTGTCCACTTGTACCATGTACATGGTAAGTTGCATCCTGGTATGATTTTGGCAAGAAGTAGTAATAAATCCTCAAAGCCCCCATTACTGATATTAGTAGAAACACGCCACTTCTCTAGCCACAACATTACATCATTTACCAGCAGATGGATTACTGTGCTCTCTTGGCTCCATAAGTATCCTTGGCATTTGTTTCAACAGGTGATGCCTCATTGCATATAGGGATTTGACCAGGCTCATATGTGGTACTGTTGTTAGGGGAGATAGGCTTAAAATTCATCAGTGAACCTTCTTTGACAGAGCTATCACTCTGCGTGCCATGTTCAGAAGGCTGAGGTGAGCCTAAAGGCATCACAAACTTACCTGACTCAGTATGTGCAAGGTGATAAAGACAGCCAGGTGCCAATATAGAAGTACCAACCAGCCAGCAAGATAATGTTGGTACAGTAGTGACCAATGAATGGTCAAATATGACTTGGGTGGCAAAACACTGGCCGTGATCATTGTAATACTTCCTATGCTGTCTGCATACTTCATGGCTGAGAGGCTTGCCACAAGAGCCACATGGTCTTTTTTCTTTTCTCTTACAGCATTGAGTCAAAGTAGTCTTGTCCATGGGGCAAACGGTCTGACCTTCAACAACATAATACTATTATATCACTTTTTGGTCAATACTCATGTGAACTTAAGACAGTCTTGTATTTGAGACATTGCACCTACATGAATGTAAGATTCAATGATGACCTGCCATAGTAAGCATTATAAATAAAGTTGTGGCATCATATACACATGTATATGTAACACCATTTCTCTGTAGACTTGGCTCACTTCAATACATATGCCTCCACACAATACAGCAAAGTTGTCTGGTTCCTAACAAAGCCCATGGATGATGGCAGCAGAAGAACAGTTGGACAACAGATTGCTTTGACATTCAGTGCATCAAGCAGGGCTATATCCAAAAAAGGCTATGTTAACATTGTGCCCACTGAAAGTAATTATGTGGACTCCTCAGGCTCTCAGTGAAATAGGCAATTGAGAACCTCTGCAGAGCCACAAACTGACTATTATGCTCAGGCAGATGAGAATGAAGCAAATGCAGTACCCTCAGTTGAAGATCAGCAAGTGGCCATGATAACATCACCACCACCCATATTAGCAAGTATGTTGTCAGCTCATACCAAAGCATTAATGAAGCAACTAGGTGCAGTGGCTGATAGGATAGATGCAATGGCCCAGAGAAATCAGGAAATAGTCCCAAAACAGGATGAGTGGATAATATGTGTAGATCAATCAATATCCCAGGAAGAGAAAGCAGTAGACTTGTTCTGTTGGATAGTGCCACATTGAGCCATGAGTGCCAAATGATGCCATAGTGTGCCAGAGAGGTCAAGTGAGCCTACACTTGGCCACAGAGTGTGAAACATAGCTCTGCATCTTCATGTAAAGCAGCCCCTGTGTTTCACTCATTGCGCAGGAGAAAATCCTTTTTTTGACCTTTTTTTTTGGATCAATGTAGCTCAGGATGTGTACAAGCACAGGAGAACTGAAGAGATGCATCTGGTACTCAATACCCATGGCACTCTGAATCTAGCTCCTGTAGCTTGTATCATGTCACAAAAATGAATGGCACTATCTTGGTCCACTGGTACTATCTGGCACTATATTTAAATATTAGCCCTAAAGTAAGAACTATACAAAGCACTTATAGTGCCAGATAGTACCAGTGGACCAAGATAGTGCCATTCATTTTTGTGACATGATACAAGCTACAGGAGCTAGATTCAGAGTGCCATGGGTATTGAGTACCAGATGCATATCTTCAATCTGCTTGTGCTCTAACATATCCTGCTCAACATTGATCCAAAAAAAAAGGTCAAAAAATGGATTTTCTCCAACATGATGGGTTAAACACAGGGGCTGCTTTTCACGAAGATGCGGAGCTATGTTTCACACCCTGTGGCCAGGTAGAGACTCAATTGGCCTCTCTGGCACACTATGGCATCATTTGGCACTCATGGCTCAATGTGGCACTATCCAATGGAACAAGTCTAGTATCTTTTCTGCAAAGAAGAAACTCAAGTAGCTTAATGACACAGTCAAGAATTGAGCCATTTCCTGATGTAACAGCAGAAGAACACCGTACAGTCTTTGAAGCACAACAACAGTGCCTAAAGATAAAGCCCACAAAGAATCCTATCATAGTGTGGGAGGGAGACAAAGTGGTGTTTATACCAAAGCCTAAAAATCAAAAGACATTGAAGAGCCGTGAAGCCATTGAGTGCCATAATGAAGAGTGGGCCAGCACTCAAGAGGCTGCTAGAGGTCTAGCTTACCTTCATCTAGAGGCCAGCATACCATGGCACCATCAGGAACTCAAGGCCAAGCAGAATGTACTTGACTTGTTCCATGAGCATTATCCTGGATTCAAGCAGGCAAACAGATTTTGGGCCAGCATTGGTATGCTAAGAAAGTATCTTAAGAATAGCAGAAACTATCAAAGGCAGAAGAACAAGGGAGCCATGGCTAAAAACTAGCAGCTTCCTCAAGAGCCCATTACAAGCAGGGCCAAAAGCTCCAGACAAGCATCAACAAGACTTCAGGTAGCTGGAAGAGTGCCAATCAGAGACAAGCAGGCAGACACAGATACACCAGCACAACATTTATCAAGGAAAAAGCATAGTACCACTCAAGAAGCACCCAGTCAAAGTAGCAGTGAAGGACCTGGCAGTGATAAATACCAGCTGCTTTTACAGGAGCCCATTGCAACTACAGTTGAGAGCTCAAAACAAGCAGAAAAGAAACGTCAGGTTGCCAGAAGAGTGCCAGCAAGGGATAAGCAGGCCAAAACAGATGCATCAGAGCAGAATTTACCCAGGAGAAAACACAGTTCTTTGCAAGAAGCACTCAGACAAAGTAGGAGTGAAAGACCTGGCAGTGATAAAGAAAAAGGTAAAGGGAAAAATCTCTACCCAAGCCTTAGACAGGGAGGCATGCAAAAGAAACTGCAGTTCTTGCCAATTTACACAGCAAACCAGGAACAGACTGAATCCCATCATAGCCAAGAGGAATTATCGGCAAAAAAACAGTTCTTTTCACAAGAGTTGGAAGCGCAGCCAGTTGAGCTACACTCCAGTAAGGTAGATGAGTTTGCTGAAAAAGGCAATTTGTCTACCACAGCCTCCACAGCCTCCATTATTGAAAGAGTGGAGATCCCACTGACAGACAAGGCTACAACATCAAGAACTCAAAAGACTATCACAAAGCCTTCAGTGGAGTTTTGGAACATTAATAGGCATACTAAGAGGTTGCAGCACTTCTTCAAGAGCAGTGCTCAGAAAATGCACTGGAATATTGCAAGGATTTATTGCCAAGACTGGCAGATGAGGAGCTAGACCTTGCAGTGCTGGCTGAAGACCAGGCCATGTGGGACCAGTGAATGAACAGTGACATAAAGCTGTTGGGTTCCTGCCAAAGTTGTGGAACCAGAGCATTACAGCAGAAATACTTATTGAGTGGTGGTTTTAATGGAGTTACTTGTTGAGTGCAGGGTTGGGCTTAATGTTAGTGTAGGGTATAGAGACTTGTATAGATCAATAAAATTGGCAATTGAGGCACAACTGAAGTTTCAATGGAAATAAATCAACTTGTATGCATGAAAAGTAAGAGAAACAGTTTAGTCAGGAAGTAAGGAGTGCAAAAAAGAGGTAATAGCCAATCAATCCACACAAATGTAGCAGGCAATAGACTGTCTGGGATCAGAAAGTGAGCAAATTGGCAGGGAACCAATCAAACGCCACTTATACATTGTTGTGATGGAAAATTTTGACTAAGTTTTTGTGAGCTCTGGGGTGCAATTATTTCTAACAGTCTCTCAACAGTGTCCCAAAAAGATCAGTACCTCTTAGTCATGGGACTTTAACTTTTTGATGGCCTTTTGATGGGATCATCTTGATAAACTTTCATAGGGAATGGTGGAGAATCTACCTCAAAACTCTTCATCCACTTTTGTAAAATTCATGGGATAAAGCAAGAGACTACTGTACCATACTCCCCACAGCAAAACAAAGTAGCAGAACATGCAAACAGATCACTAATTGTTATGGTAAGATCTATGATCCATGATCAAAATTTATCCTATGATTGTTGGGCAGAATCAGTTGCAATAGCTATATTCCTTAAAATAGGAGGTATAGCAGAATGCTTTGTAAATCTACTCCATTTGAAGCATGGTATGGATACAGACCCAGTGCAGAACATATACAAATAGCCGGGTGTACAGCATATACCAAGAAATTGCCATGCAATTGGTCAAAATTTAAGGCAAAAGTATAAAATGCATATTTTTGAGCTACTGCAATGAGAGTAATGCATACAGACTCTGCAATACCAAAGCAAAGAAGCTGATAAAGTCCAGGGATGTTTTCTTCAATGAAAACTCAATTTTTCACAAAAAATGATATCAGATGATGACAAAAGTTTGATCTCAAGTCTACCAGTAGTTAGGATTGAGTCAGAGCAAAAAAATGAAAGCTTTTTCACTCCCAGGAACTCTACAACCATAATTTAGCTTGAATCAGTGCTCAGAAGTATACCAGAAGTGACCATACAGGTATCAAGTGCCCAGAGATCCAACCAGACAAGAAATAGCCCAAATTACTATACTAATGAGTGTACAAACTTAGCCTATGCCTATTCAGTCCATATTGATGAGCCCTAGACTGTAAAAGAGGCCCTAAATACCCCTTAGACAAAGCTTTGGAGATCTGCAAAGACTGAGGAATATTGGGCCCTGATGGAAAATCAAACTTGGGACTTTGTCAATTTACCAATTAACCACAAGTCAGTTGGATGCAGATGGGTCATTAAGACAGAGTATAAGGCTAATGGTACAATGAAAAATACAAAGCAAGACTTGTGGCTTAAGGATGCTCTCAAACAAGAGGACTTGACTATACTGAGGCCTCTGCACCAGTAGCCAAGTCTGATTTCATCAGATTGATATTGGCTATTGCAGCCATATATATTCTTTTTATTCATCAAATGGGTGTAAAAACTGCATTTGGAATGAATAACTTGATGAGGACATGTGTATGGACCAGCCAGATGGGTTTGTTGACCAAAATGGCCCCCATTTGGACTGCAAGCTTAAAAAATCTCTATATGGTCTCAAACAATCACCAAGAGCCTGGAATTGCAAGATCAATTCTTATTTGGAACCTTTGAGTTTCTAAAGGAGTAATGCTGATTAAGTATATACAATAAGCCAGATGGAGCAAATCCAGCTATATTAGCTTATATGTGGATGATGTTATTATAGCCACCAATAACCTATCAACATTGGAAGAGACTAAATCCAGCCTATTGAAGGAGTTCAAGATGTCCAATCTAGGAGAACTCAGTTGCTGCTTAGGGATTAGGTTCTCCATAGACAGAGGTACCCAGACTATCACCCTAAGCCAGTTCAAGTATATTCAAGATATACTAAAGAAGTATCATATGGAAGACAGTAAACTGGCAGCAACCCCAATGGAGACAAACTTTAACTTTGTTAAACCTCAGCTAAATTAAGAGAGCTTGGTGCCATCTGAAAGCCCTAACTTTCCTTATCAATATATGGTTAGCAGTCTGATGTATATAATACTTGGAACACATCCAGATATCTCATATTCAGTGGGTGTTGTCAGCCAGCATAATCAGAACTAAGGATCTGATCATGTTGCAGCAGTTAAGCATATTTTTAGATACCTAAAAGGAACTGCTGATATCTGCTTAAGATACACTTATAAGGGTTCCAAACAGGATATTTTGGGATACTCTGATGCTGATTGGGGACAAAATTTGGAAGACAGAAGATCCACCACAGGATACACCTTTCTTGACTGTAAAGGAGCAATTTCATGGAATTCAAGAAAGCAACCAACCATAGCACTTACCACCACTGAGGCAGAGTATATGGCAACCTGTGAAGCTACAAAAGAAGCAATGTGGCTAAGAAAGCTTTTTACATGTTTAGGCCTATGTCAAAAATTGCCTATTGCTTATTTCAAGATAATCAAGGATGTATACAACTAGAGAGAAATCCAACTTTTCATGCTAGAACTAAGCACATCAATATTAGACATCATTTCATATGTGAAGCTATAGAGAATAACTTAGCTAGCTTAGCTTACTGTCCTACAGATGAAATGATTGCAGATATATTTACCAAACCATTAGCTAGAGACAAGTTTGAATACCTTAGGTAAAGATTAGGACTAGTCAGTATGAACATTTAGCTGAGTGGGAGTGTTGTAAGAGCTTGTAATTCCACCTAAATATTCACCTAACTTAGTCACTTAGATCATTACCTTCAAATCCTAGCAAATACTGACCAAATTCCTTGTCAGGATATACTTAGAATATTTTCACCAAAATACCAGGTGCCCAGAACATGAAAATTCTCAAAGTTGTCCAAGCAACCCCAAGCTTTGCACACATGTTCTTGGTACCTTTCTTAACCAATTTATGTATTTGTTATGCCAAGACCATGTAAAACATAAATACTACTTTTACATTTGATAAATCATTAAGTAACAACCACATAATCTACTTGTTCTCCCAATCAATTCCAAATTCTCCAAGACTCTTACAACAATGTACAGCTGGTTACCAAATTTGGCATGAATGCTAGTTGCTCTTGTCTCCTCCTGGAAGATATGTCTGCTTGTTTGTCTAATAGCTGAAGCTGATGACACTGAGAAGTATCAATTTTGAGTATCCTGGAATTCAGCTAATATCATTATTACATTCTACTGGCCATTTCTCAGTTTCTCTCAGGGGGATGGAGTATGCTGGATCAAAGTTTCAGAAATGGCAGACAACCAGTCCAAAGTAAGCATATTGTTGCTGGAATGCAAAATTTTGATCAGACTTTTTGGAAAATTTAAGGTACAGTTTTCTTCCAATGGCTTGTACATAATGTCTTGGTGTGCATGATATTTTGTGGTCATAGGACTCCAATTTTGTGATAGCCTTTAGATAGATCCATAACAATTGCTTTTCTTGAGGCTATGTAGTAGTGAGTGTTGTAAAAATTTGGAATTCCACCTAAATATTCACCTAACTTAGTCACTTAGATCATCACCTTCAAATCCTAGAGAATACTGACCAAATTCCTTGTTGGGATTTACTTAGAATATTTTCACCAAAATACCAGGTACCCAGAACATGAAAATTCTCAAAGTTGTCCAAACAGCCCCAAACTTTGCACACATGTTCTTGGGACCTTCCTTAACCTATCCTGTGTGTTTGTAATGCCAAGACCAGGTAAAAGTATAAATACTACTTTTACATTCAACAAATCATTAAGTGAAAACCACATAATCTACTTGTTCTCCAAATCACTTCCAATATCTCCAAGACTCTTACAGCAGTGAGTAGATACAGTGGCCACCAAGATATATGTACTCAGGCTTATGGTAATGGTACAGCCATTTGTATCTCTTCACAACCACCTTTTATGTGATGTGAAAACTTGTAATTCCACCTAAATACTCACCTAACTTAGTCACTTAGATCATTACCTATAAATCCTAAAGAATACTGACCAAATTCCTTGTTGGGAGATGCTTGGAATATTTTCACAAAAATACTGTTGTAAAGGTTTGTAATTCCACCTAAATATTCACCTAACTTAGTCACTTAGATCATTACCCTCAAATCCTAGAGAATACTGGCCCAATTTCTTGTTGGGATTTACTCAGAATATTTTCACCAAAATACCAGGTACCCAGAACATGAAAATTCTCAAAGTAATTCAAACAGCCCCAAACTTTGCACACATGTTCTTGGGACCTTCCTTAACCTATTCTACGTGTTTGCAATGCCAAGACCAGGTAAAAGTATAAATACTACTTTTACATTCAATTAATCATTAAGTGAAAACCACATAATCTACTTGTTCTCCCAATCATTTCCAATATCTCCAAAACTCTTACAACAGACTATGAGCCCCAAGCTGTCACTCTCTGCAATGTCTATCACTGCTATCAATGGAACTTTTCCCTCTGCTGAAAAGTTGGATGGATCTAACTACTAAGTAAAGAGGCCTTTGGATATTGTCATGGGAGAAGAATGTCCTCCTGAAAACGTGGGAGAGGAAGCCTTAAAGTACCAGAAGAAAGAACAAAGTGCCTTTAACTGCATTTGCCTTAATGTTAAAGACAAATTGCTAATTCAGTGCTCAAGTGCAAAAACGGCAAAGAATGCCTGGAAGGCATTAGAAGACACCTACCAGTCATGTTCAGCTGCTAAGAAAATGTATCTGAGACAATAATTCTTTACTACAAAGATGCTGCCAGGAGAAGAAATGAAAAATCTAATTAACAGAATTACCCTGCTGGTAGATGAAATGGAACCTGTAGGCATACCAACTACTGATGAGGATGTGCTAGTTAGCATCCTGAATAGCCTGACAGACAAGTTTCAGGGCCTTGTATCAGCCCTAGAGTCCAGAACTGAAGATTTGACCTTGAATTATGTATATGGAAGGCTCCTGGATGAAGAATTAAGAAAATCAAGTGCAAACAAGAAAGAAGAAGAAAGTGCTTTAATATGCAATGATAACCAACAAAGGAGGTACCCAAGACCCTACAAAGGCAACATCAACCTGTTTTGTAACTACTGCAAAAGGAAAGGACACATATCAGACCCATGCTTCAAAAAGAAAGATAATCAGCAAAATAAGCCTGAATATGGAAATGCTGCAACAACTGAAGATAGACTATTCATATCTGCACTAAATATGACCACAAACAAGGATTCTCAGACATGGTATACTGACTCAGGAGCATCTCAACACTTTACACACCAAATAGAAGTTTTTACCCAATATCAAGAAATTCCAATTAAGAATGTTTTCATGGGTGACAATAGAACACTTGATGCTGTGGGAGAAGGAACTATCCAAGTAAGCCTAAGAAGCAGTGAAGGAAGCCATGCACTGACTTTCAAAGAAGTACTCTATGTACCAGAAATAGCCAAGAACCTACTATCAGTAAGCAACGCCACTGCAGAAGGACTCAGTTTCAGCTTTGACAATTCTGGATGCAAGATCACTGATCAAAATGGTGCCCATATTGCTTTAGGTATCAGAGATCAGAGTCTATGTAAATTGACTTATATTCCATCATATTTGGAAGCCAATATAAGTAACTTAAATGAAGAAGCACCAATGCTTTGGCACAGGAGATTTGGGCACATCAATTTTGAGTATTTGCGCAAAATGATCAAAGATCAGCTAATTTCTGGAGTAAAAGTTGATCCCCCATCTAATTTGGAGCACTGTGAAGCCTGAATATATGGGAAACAAGCCAGACAACCGTTCAAGAGCTCTGGGTTGATCAGAACTAAGAAAAAATTAGATCTAATTCACTCAGATCTATGTGGACCTATGCAAGATTTATCCTTAGGTGGGATGAAGTATTTAATCACCTTTATTGATGATTATACAAGATACACATAGGTCTACTTCATGGAAAGAAAGGAAGAAGCTCTGTCTAAGCTCAGGGAGTTTAAAGCCATGGTGGAGAGAGAAACTGATAAAATAATCAAGAAAATACACTCTGACAATGGTGGAGAATATACCTCAAAACTCTTCATCCACTTCTGCAAAATTCATGGGATAAAGCAAGAGACTACTGCACCATACTCCCCACAGCAAAATGGAGTAGCAGAACATGCTAACAGATCAATAACTGATATGGCAAGATCTATGATCCATCATCAAAAATTATCCTATGATTGTTGGGCAGAATCAGTTGCAATAGCTATATTCCTTAAAATAGGAGTTTTAGCAGAATACTTTGTGATTCTACTCCATTTGAAGCATGGTATGAATACAGACCAAGTACAGAACATCTAAGAATATTTGGGTGTACAGCATATGCTAAGATACTGCCTAGAAATCAGTCAAAATTTGAGCCAAAAAGTGTAAAATGCATATTTTTGGGCTAATGCAATGAGAGTAAAGCATACAGACTCTACAATACCAAAGCAAAGAAGCTAATCAAGTCCAGGGATGTGTTGTTTGATGAAAATTCAAAATTTTCACAAAAAATGACATCAGATGATGACAAAAATTTGATCTCAAATGCACCAATTGTCATGATTGAATCAGAGCAAAACAATGAGAATTTCTTCACTCCAGAGGACTCTACAACCATGGTTCAGCCAGAATCAGTGCCCAGGAATATCCCTGAAGTGATCATTCCAGTGTCAAATGCCCGGAGATCCAATCAGACAAGCAATAGCCCAAATTACTATATCAATGAGTGTACAAACTTAGCCTATGCCTATTCAGTCCATATTGATGAACCCCAGACTATAAAAGAGGCCCTAAATAGCGCTCAGACAAAGTTTTGGAGATCTGCAATGACTGAGGAATATCAGGCCCTGATGGAAAATCAAACTTGGGACTTAGTCAAATTACCAATCAACCAAAAATCAGTTGGATGCAGATGGGTCTTCAAGACAAAATACAAGGCTGATGGTACAATTGAAAGATACAAAGCAAGACTTGTGGCCAAAGGATACTCTCAAACAAAAGGACTTGACTACACTGAGACCTTTGCACTGGTAGCCAAGTTTAATTCCATCAGATTAATATTGGCTATTGCAGCCAAATATAAGTTTTTTATTCATCAAATGGATGTAAAAACTGCATTTCTGAATGGAGAACTTGATGAGGATGTTTATGGCCCAGCCTGATGGGTTTGTTGACCAGGATAACCCCCAGTTGGTTTGCAAGCTTAGAAAGTCACTATATGGTTTCAAACAATCACCAAGAGCCTGGAATTGCAAGATAGATTCTTATTTGGTATCTTTGAGTTTCAAAAGGAGTAATGCTGACTATAGTATATACTATAAGCCAGATAGAGCAAATCCAGTTCTATTAGCTCTACATGTGGATGATCTTATTATAGCCACCAATAACCAAGAAACATTGGAAGAGACTAAATCCAGCCTATCTAAGGAGTTCAAGATGTCTGATCTAGGAGAACTCAGTTACTACTTAGGGATTAAGTTCTCCATAGACAGAAGTACCCAGATTATTACCCTAAGCCAATCCAAGTATATTCAAGATATACTAAAGAAGTATAAAATGGAAGACTGTAAACTGGCAGCTACCCCAATGGAGACAAACCTTAACTTGGTCAAAACTCAACCAAATCAAGGGAGCTTGGTGCCATCTGAAAGCCCTGACTTTCCTTATCAATCTATGGTTGGCAGTCTGATGTATATCATGCTTAGAACATGTCCAGATATCTCATATTCAGCGGGAGTTGCCAGCCAACATAATCAGAACTATGGATCTGATCATAAGCAGATATCAGCAGTTCCTTTTAGGTATCTAAAAATCCGCTTAACTGCTGCAATAAGATACACTTATAAGGATTCAGAACGCAATCTTGTGGGATACTCTGATGCTGATTGGGGACAAAATTTGGATGACAGATGATCTACCACAGGATACACCTTTCTTGACTGTAAAGGAGCAATTTCATGGAATTCAAGAAAGCAACCAACCATAGCACTTTCCACCACAGAGGCAGAGTATATGGCAGCCTGTGAAGCTACAAAAGAAGCAATGTGGTTAAGAAAGCTTTTTACAGATTTAGGCCTATGTCAAAAAACGCCTACTACTTTATTTCAAGATAATCAAGGATGTATACAACTAGGTAGAAATCCAACTTTTCATGCTAGAACCAAGCACATTGATATTAGACATCATTTCATATGTGAAGCTATAGAGAATAACTTAGCTAGCTTAGCTTACTGTCCTACAGATGAAATGATTGCAGACATATTTACCAAACCATTAGCTAGAGACAAGTTTGAATATCTTAGGTAAAGATTAGGACTAGTCAGTATGAACATTTAGCTGAGTGGGAGTGTTGTAAAAATTTGTATTTCCACCAAAAAATTCACTTAACTTAGTCACTTAGATCATTACCCTCAAATCCTAGAGAATACTGACCAAATTCCTTGTCAGGATATACTTAGAATATTTTCACCAAAATACCAGGTGCCCAGAACATGAAAATTCTCAAAGTTACTCAAACAGCCCCAAACTTTGCACACATGTTCTTGGGACCTTCCTTAACCTATTCTACATGTTTGTAATGCCAAGACCAGGTAAAAGTATAAATACTACATTTACATTCAATAAATCATTAGGTGAAAACCACATTATTTACTTGTTCTCCC
>MCFE01000991.1:0-21322 GCA_002104905.1 Basidiobolus meristosporus CBS 931.73
TTAGTAGCGTTGGCTTCCTTTAGAAAAGGCTTTGTTTAATTTATGTTGCCAAACAATCTAGAACTCAGCGATATATCCTAAATAACCTTGAGACCGTTAAGCATCTATCAGCCGGACGCCACTTTGAATCTGCAACAGCTATTGCGCTGATCTATGTAGGTGCTGAAGAAATCAACGTGTTTCTAAGCAGGAAAAATAGAATATCTAGAACTCTAATTTTGAGGACTCCTGCAGCCATATAGGTATTTTGCTAGATTTTTTTTACCCTTATATTACTATCTATTGGCAGTTTATGTGTTTGGGAGCTTGCCTGTAGGTTAAGTGATCCTAATAGGGTGAATAGGGTGAATAGGGTGAATAACCTCTCACAAGATTTGGTAATATGCTATCATGAAATTCACACACAAGTATTACTGTTGGAAGCACTAGTCTAGGTTGATGATTCTATAAACAGAATAGGAAGCATCAAACAGAAGCACTAAGACTAATTAGTGATTATAATGGGATCCCAGGCCCTGATATTATGGGAATAAATAGTCACATACATCTACTAGTGTATTTATACTTATTGTCCAGCATCCACCAGAGGTTTTTGACAGAGTAGCACTTTTATTTATACTGTTGTAAATGATGTGTAGCATGTATGGTTAGAATACCCCAACATACGCTGTTTACTTCTTTATCCAGCTACTTTGTATACTTGCATTATTTATAGCATTCAACATTGAACGTAATAGATTTATTAATCATCAGATACAGCATCTCTGGCCAGACTTGCATCCAGTATCCCAGGAGACGGATCTCCAACCGGTGGGGCAGCTACCGGAAATGCACAAGGAGCCTCTTGAGTTCCCTTGGGCTTGGCACGAGAGAGCATCTACGGAGCCGGAACTGGAGCTGGCCACAAGAAAGGCGACCATCAGGGAGACTGCAAACTTCTTCATCATTGTTTTGATTGAGAGCTTAGTGTGTGAATGATGTCTAGCAGCAAGGTGAGCTCAATATATAGGCGTCATTTCCCCATTGTTGCACATACTTTTGTCAATAGTCGCTGTGGCTAGCTCTACAAATGGTTGTGCAAGAGAAGAAAGTTACCCGGGTAATGTAAACCAGCTCAGAAGGCTACCTGGGTAATGTAAACCAGTTCCAGGAAATTATATGTATTGATGGCCAACATCAAAAGAGCAGTAGCATTTAAATGGTATTTCTCGTATGGCATAGTGTTACCTCTATATTCAAACATATAAATGATGCGGCAATAATATGCAAAATCAAAGGTAGCAATCCTTGAACTGGGCTGCTCATCACATTTTGTGCCACACGGCTTTTGCCGTGCAATACACTCATCCACGAAGAATGTTCTAAATGCAGTACCACACGGCTGAAAGTAAGCCTTCCCTGTTAGTTTCAAGTGTAGAACTACTTTGCCGATAGTTCATTAGATGGTTTATTAGGTAGATACAACATCTTTGGTGTCCCGGAATACCAACCTTTGACCAATACCTGAAGGGCGCAAGTAGAGAGTGTCAACACAGCTGGCCTCAATAATGGCAGGTAAGGAGAGTTGTAACATGTAAAGTAAACAAGTACTCTTGAAGCATGTGCAATATAGGTCATTACGTACACTGCTAATTATCCTTCCTCTGTGCAAAGCACTCACTCAGCGGTTGTTGTGGTTAGGCAGTCTGTAACAATGGAATATGTAAACCAGCTCTATACACGAATAACAATGTAATGGTTACATTCACTCTACTAATTGACAGTTATAGCAATCATGATATGCAGCATTGTTGCTTATACAGTGTAAATGATATAGAGCACTGTGGCGAACAACAGTTCAATGGATGGTTCCCAATACAGTTGCACATATTAAGCCCCAAAGATGAGACCAGCATATTTTGCTACACTATTGGCTCCCATTATACTGCTATATAGTTGCTTCTTAAGCACTAATCTCCGTATATACAATACGGCTTGTCTCTAGCATCTGCATTGTCATGTGTACGCTCCACATTGAACGTATTGGATTTATTGATTATCAGATACAGCATCTCTGGCCGGACTTGCATCCGGTATCCCAGAGCACGGGTCTCCAACCGGTGGGGCAGCTACCGGAAACGCACAAGGAGCCTCTTGAGTTCCCTTGGGCTTGGCACGAGAGAGCATCTACGGAGCCGGAACTGGAGCTGGCCACAAGGAAGGCAACCATCAAGGAGACTGCAAGTTTCTTCATCGTTGTTTTGATTGAGAGCTTAGTGTGTGAATGATGTCTAGCAGCAAGGTGAGCTCAATATATAGGCGTCATTTCCCCATTGTTGTACATACTTTTGTCAATAGTCGCTGTGGCTAGCTCTAGGAATGGTTGTACAAGAGAAGAAGGCTACCTGGGTAATGTAAACCAGTTCCACAAAGCTGCAGCATTATGGCATAGTGGTACAGAGTTAATGTGGTATTAATACACAAAATCAAAATCCATAAACCGGGTTGCTCATCAGATATGCTATTGTGTAGGGGTAGTTCTACACCAATAAGGCATCTTTGGTCTCTAACGGGAAAGTAAATCAGGACCTCGAGATGCATAGACAATGTTGATAATTACGTTTACTGTAGCATGTACATTCTATGGCTGTTGTGGCTAAGCACTCTGTAACAATGGAATGAGAGTGAATACCGTTTGAGACTTAAAGCGGTAATGATATTCAATCAACATATGCAACGCCCTAGGTAGCACTGTCGCTTATAAAGTATAAATGATATATAACATTGTTGCACATGGTCTGCGATAAACACTAGCTAGAGAACCCCAAAAATACCGATGAATCTTGATTTTAAATCTAGATGCCGCTATTTGCAATAACACGCAAGTGTTTGTTGGATGACTCTTTGATTTTTCGTCATTCCACATACAAGTAAATATAGATATGACTAAGTGGTATGCAATGGCTTTGTGGATAAGAAGCTTACTACTTTCCATTCATTAAAGTGGTGAAGTTTATCCGCAGCTTACATTAATAAGACTTTACCCGTGGAAATGCACACTGAAGATTAAGACATTTACCATCTGGGCACTAACTGCCTGATCCTCTTTCCCTCATATCACGACATGAGCTTGTGCATACAAGTGCGTTGTTAGACTTTTAGGTAGCATTGGTATTGCCACTATTGCCCTACTTAGAGTTGAACCAAGAGTACTGGTGAAATGAGCAAAGTGCCATTTAATGAATCAATAAGTGCTGTTCATTGTCCTTGTCAATCCATAACAAAATATTCGGTTAGGCCATCAATCCATTCAAGTTGTTCATGTCTTAAGAGTGGTGCATCAGCTGCGGGTTAAGTCTTGGCATAGTGGTGGCTGAGATGATAGACCCGAATCGAGGCTACATTCACTGCGTTGGTGGCAGGAAAACTGAGTATGTAACACCGCAGGTTTGTTCATTCATTTCAATGAAGCCTTTTTGGATGAGAAATAGAGGTACGATAACAGCCATGCATCCTCAATACTTCGGTGTATGCGTTGGTATGCCAGCCAAACTCCGCACTTTTCATTGTAAGATGAGCTATGAGGAATCAAGTCGGCAATCTCCAGAATAACCGTGTCAAACACTCTTCTTCCGGATTGAGCGTTTTCTTTGGCGCATTTGTCTACCCATAGACCATGGTTACTGAGATGTGAGTGTAGTATACAACAATGCAAGGCATATTTTAAGAGAACACGTACGCTTTTGGACCTGACTTACCGGAGTAAGGACTTCACCTTTGAAACAGTGTCTGTGGTACTAGGGGATCGAGCTAGAAGCGAGATAAATATATTGATAATTACAATGCCTCTCTGTACCCCCCCCCACTGGCCCTATGCCCCAGCACAGATAGCTATTGCCCGAAATCATTACGCAGGAGTGTCACCATACAGTCATTCCTGAGGTATGTGAGTGTGGTATGGGTCTACTAAGGAACAGTAAAGGTAGCTTAAAGCGATGGTAATGAATATTAAAGCATTGTAATAAATAATCTCAATCCCATAACCCTTAGCCCCTTCATTCTATCTTTCGTTAAATTTGGATTTTCGAATAATTGAGCAGTTGGGTAGAGTGGCGTCTATCTGTAGCTCAAGCTTCTGGAGAACTGGTTGGGTGAAGGCTTGAGTAGTGGGTCCCTGCTGATGATTTCGATCCATGTCGAGGGCGTTGTCCTCTGGAGCCTAGTGTTGACATTGGCATCTTCAAGTAATTGTGAGATGGCAAGGTTATTAAAGACTTGGGGAACGCGTGAGGCTGGCAACAGAGCAACGAAAACCAAGCGCACTGGAGCAGTCAGAGGTTGGCAAGTCTGAGTGGATGGTCACCAGTAGCCGCTACAATAAAGTTCGACTACCGACTTTATCTTTGCCTTTTTTATGCAAAGTTGTGTGTCCACTTAAACATTCGGTTATGAATTTGATTTTAATGATCAGAAAACTGTAATGGTAATTAAACAAGTATGTCATTTTGCAATCAAAATTAAGTATTTTTCTTTTCATTGCTTGCTGATTTTCAATATGTATATGTAGCGAGAGAGATTGGTATTTTGATTTGATTTTTGAATGATATTTGGTTAACAACAAGCTGTCAGAATGTGCAGACCGTCCTCGCCAGGCTGTTGGAATAATCAACCGGCAAGTTCATCAACTGAGCAGGTCCTATGGTCCCGAAAGACCGATCGGCCACTGCTCACACTTCCCTTTACGGACAGCGCACTACATCTCATCTACCAGCTTGGTATTAGTGTCTTTGTTGGGAAACAAAGACTGGGAATGTACTATATACATAATCCTGTAAAGTACAGTCGTAACGATACCAAACGACAGATGCCCCATATTTATAGGAAAAAAATGGATAAAAATTTTCATTCATTTCGTGGCCAAATCCCATAATATTGAAATCGACGAAAATAACAGTATTATATATACTACTCCGGACTAGAGTTATTGACTATGAAATAACCAACTACGTAAGAACAGTGCCATTCCTGTGTGCACGCTTCAAGCCCTTGCTTGAGAAATCGTAGTATGAGTCGTTTTGCGTCTCACGAATTATACAATGGTATGTTGACTTAAACGGCAATTTAACTCCCAATATCGATACAACTATTTACAGTTCGATGGAATGAGTACACAAACATTGAAACTGGCGCTGAAAAGGGCTCACTGACATCTCAAAGTAAGAGCCCACCAGTTCTCCAAATGCGGTAGTTGATACACAACGCTGATTGAGCTTCTCTACCCGGCTATGTTGCATGCACTATTCACCCTTGCACCAACCAAATGTAAAGTGTCCCTGTTCCTACGGTGAGTGTCGTTGTGAGCTGTTATCAAATGTCGATTCTTTTTGGACTGGTAAACTGTGTCTACCGTGGATTGAAAGTCTATGATACTGTGAGAGTAGGGTAGTAGTGCAAGGAGGGCTTATTTGTCTTGCCTACTCAATATTCTCAGTTAAGGTTGATTTATCTATTAGGTGCAATTGTCAGCACAATGAGTGTATGGAATATTTTGTTCTTTTACGCATTGTATCTCTGTTACTAGGGTTGTGTACTGTACATCTTGGGTGGGCTGCATCAGAACGTAGGGAGAGAAAGAACTACAGTCATTTTGCTTGGCATATTCTAATGCGTTGCCCCGACCCTCCAGTTTAAGACTGGGCCCTGCTTGATACTTGACATTGAAGCCCTTATTGCTGTTGGCATTAGCAATGCTCAGGCTATCTTGCTTTCTGGTCACGGTGGTGAAACCCTGACGCAATAACGGGGATCGGACATTGGGTGTCTTAAAAACAGGCAAAACTCGAACGTTTTGGTGGTAATCGGTCGCATACTGTACACATGGTAAACTGCGATAATGAACCCTTCTATACTCGCGAGTGCATGTAGAAGAACAGCCGATTAGGGCAGCAACGGCAACTTGATTCGCGGCAAGGCCTACAGTAATAAAGCGCATGTGGAGCGAATAACGTATTTGTGGGCTGTTGTATAGCATACAATATGGGTTAGCTGGGAAAATTGCTATTATATATTTCATGGATTAATCAGGTCATGACTCACACAATTATTATACTTTTTAAGTACCATCGGTATTTTGCATTCCTTCACTCGTTATTTTTCAATTTTCTTCCATTATTTTGTGGAACTCACATGAATTTCTGGTATACTAGTGCTATCTAGTATCTTTGAAGTGCGACGAGCAGATCTCTTATACTTCATGCTGGCTGAGTGATGATAATTTGTGCAAGAGGAAGGAAGGCTGCATGACTGACTGGTGAAGTCATGCGGACTCTCCGATCCCACACGATTAGCTTTATGCGAGCTAGATTAATTTAAGCTCGCGTTTGCTACTTTACTTTATGTGAGACAGTGCATACACGAAATAGTAATCAGCATTTAATTTCAACCAAGTGCTTTATAGTATAAAGCTAGCAGTAGACAATGAGAATGTAGACTTAGGTCAAGAGGAGCGGCAAAAGAGGATGCCGGCTAAGAGGATATTTCTGAAAAGCATTTTGTCGTTAAGTGTTTCTAGAATGGTCACTCCTCTTTGGGCTTTATATTCGTATATGTGTATCTTCTTAGTTCCCACGACTATCAATCACTAAGTTTCAGGTCATACAACATGCAGGTACTGGCGACTTAATATTAAATTGGGAATCCACCTGTATCTGGTAATCCACCTGGAGGTTTGGTCTTTCAAGCGAAATACGCATGATTTGTCATATTTTTGTATTTCAGGTACATGCAACTGACTGACTACAATATCGTCAAGAAAAGTCACCCAATTATGAGTAATCGGATTATTATTTGCATTGATCCAAGCTGAAGGCTCACTTTTATTACATATAGATTATATTTTTCCACTTGAGCAAGTGTACATATTTCTCCAGATAGACTTCGATACATTTGCTGTTGAGCAACTAGCTGATATTGAGCTAAGATTCTTTTTGAACAACTAGCGGATATTGCTTTGCTTTTTTGAGGATGGTTCTTGTTTGCACCCATAATTGCAATAATCCTTTGATTGGTCGTAAAGCTGGTTCAGTCGTTGATATAGAATGCCAAAGTACCTTTTTTAGCAAGGAAGGCCAGTAAGGCTAGGATGACTAGTTTTAAAGAATCTTCAACTACCACAATAGGTGCTAAGATATGTGGGCTTGCCGTTAATATTGAACAGTCCAGTTTATAAAGTAGCACTTTTCGCAGGTTAAATTCATAACTATGCAATCATAACCAACAGCAGTGGATTCGACGGGGTGGTATGAGAAGATGTTAGGGTAATAATCGTTTCTACCGCTCCTCTCAATTCTATTCCTTTATTTGATTGTTTGCTTCGTATTTTTACCTTATTGTGAGTGTATGCGATTTGTCTTTTCTTTGTACGCGTTGATGTCACTTAACATCGACTGACTCCTTACTTTGTATCAAGAACAAGCTGGTGAGGTCGCAGTCTCTTCGGAGGCTCATCACTTTTATTATATTCCGATTGCAGCAACCTTAAGAGGAGATGCTAACAGTCACTGAGCAGTCTGACAATCTCGAATACTTGTGGAACACTACCAGATGTTCTCTCTAATATCAACCTTTTCGGTGGAGGGCAGCATTACTAAAGACTGGGGGTGAGTATTTTAGTACGTAAGTGAATATCTAATATTAACGCCCGCATCTCTGATTATGATACAGGTGCGTGCAAGTAAAATGCTAATCACAAGTAACAACAAGTATAAGAATGTCATTTGAATTTTATTGATTGAAAATTTTCATATAGATTATAGCATTTGGCCATGTTTTAGTTGTGAACATTATATCATAGATGCTATACTCCTCTCACTTGAGCTAAGATTCATGATTAAGTTCGAACAAAGTAAAGTTAACCTGACTAAATTAAAGAATCTTAACATGTAACTACTATCAGCAGCTAAAATTTATGGTCTTACTGTTAGGGTAGAACGCAGGAATTCGGTGCGCCAGATTTCCGAAATAGGTACCAACATGAATGCCTGTATAACAGTCTAATTTATAAATATCAGTTTTCTCGAGCTGAACTCTTTACTACGCCATATCTCCTAGGTTTGTGCATTGATCATATTATGACTAGCATCAGTGTCTTGAACGACCATTATTGACTACCCTGTATTGATATTACACATCAACTGTGAATAGCAATTCATTGACTTTAAGTTCAATTTAGCCTGCCAAACTCGGGATTTTGTGTGTATTGATGATCGTAAACTCAAACTGCCTTTTCTTCAAGATAAACAGACACTAATGGATAACAACAGAGGTAATAAGTAAACATACCACAAGAGCTTTACCTTTTCAAATGCTTAGCTCGAATACTAACGGCATTCAAGCGTATTTGATTACAAACTTTTCATGTTCACGAGGAGCATGCTTACCCTTGATATCTTAACGACAGGCAAAACTTGGACGTTCTGGCAGCAATTCTTCGCACGTTGTGTACAAGGTGAGCTACGATGATGAGCCCTTCTGTACTCGCGAGCGCATGGAGAGGTACAGCTGATTGGAGCAGCAACTGCAACTTGGAGGGTGGCTAGGCCTAGAACCACTGCTACGGTAGTAAAGCGCATGTTGAACAATAGCTGAGTATTCTGGCGATTATCTGTACGTGAAAGTGAATTTGATTAGATTGCGAATGTTTTATGAACTTTATTGAGCACACGTGCACCAGAACTTTTATGACTCTATGGACACTACCTGCGCTTGTCTTTAGTGATAGAATTTACTTTCTGGGCACACGTATCTTTGGATTGCTCATGACCGTTGTTACTCGATACATCGCATTTTGTTTTGAGAAATGTACTATTATCAGTTTCCACTAAAATACCTAATTTTGAAGCGGCGACGAGCAACTCTCTTATTATTGCTAAGGATTGTAGTCTTGGCTTTGTAAATAAAATAGATTTGTATTTTCACTCAACTAGGCTTATTTATCATTATTATGTGCATTTGATTCAAAAGTCAACCAGGTATTGGGTGTTGGGTATAGTAATGACAAAGCTTTTGAGTATCGGTTTGTGTGGCACGAGCTGCGTACCCTCCTGAAGCGCAGATACCGAGTACCCCACTTCTCGAGGGGTCAACTTCACCCAAGGTGGTGAGATAAGATACAGGTGTGAGATAGGATACAGGTGTGAGATAGGATACGACACTCTTTCACAATTGACATTGTCCAACAAGGCATCGGATGATTGTAGCTTGGAAATATTGAGCCCATGTAGCCCCAAGTAAAACATACGATGCAATACAATATAACAACCATAGTAGGAGCCTAATTGGTTATTTGCATCTCCAGCCAACAACAATAGCATTAGTTGATAATCGCAATTTATTTGCCTACAAATGAGCTCATGCAAGGATTCAAAGCTTACGATACTAGTTATCTTTCATCAATCAAACTAGAGGATAAGAGCGTTTATTCAACTGTCATGTGGTATAAGTATAGGCTCCGTCATGAGCGGCAGAGCAGAGTGCGTCAAGGTAAGTCAGTCTATCCAACATTCAAGTTCATCGGGCTAAATTGGTCTATTTTGTAACACGTAGATCTTACAATGGCAAACTACCCTTTCAGCCGAGAATTCACTGATGAGGCCTTGGACAATAATGGACACAAGAGCTACTCCGGAAATGGAATGACCTTCTGCGTTGCAAGAGACACAGGGACAACTCCAGAATACCACTACCCCTGGGGAAAGCTCGAAGAAAAGTTTAGAAATCGGCAGAACTTTAAGGGATACATCATGTCAAGTGGAACTCAGTGGAGCTTTACTATCTGGAGAGACTAAGAGACACATTACGCTCAGTTCAGATATGTGAACGTGAATAAACAGTTTCTATATTGAAAGATGTCGGCTGTCCAAAGTAGGTTTATTGAGTATCTATGGAAGTGACCAGTATACGGTTTGGTGAACACTTGGGTTAAAAAAATAGCGTATTTTTAGCATATTTCAGCATATTATGTCTGATTCCTTGCCACTGCAGTTGAAAGGTAAAACATGCATGACCGACAGTGCAGTCACCGTCACTGATTTCAATGGATAAGCAGTGGATCACTCTACCGGTTACAACCATGGGAGAATTGCTTATTGGTACTGCATGCGCACAGACCTAATCAGCACTATCAACGTCATAGTACTCAAGAGTAATGACCAACAACAGGCAAATATATGCGTAGGTACTGTGTTTACCCAACATCTTGGGGTTTGGGCGATAAGCATCATTGATATTCATAGCAGCGCAAAGCCCAAAGAACTCGACGTAACCTTTCATAAAAATATCAGTGTCATTGTTGCAAGAGATAACAAGTGTGGATATAAGATAATATATACTGATTGTCGTGGGTGTCTTTGGCTTCACCACAGTTGGCCATCCAGTCTTTGCATCTGGTTCATGCCATGCTTGACCAATCCACTCAATGTAAACAACTATTCATCTGGAAGGTGCGTGGATGGTGCGTGGATGGTGCGTTACCAGTGTACAGTCAATCTGGATTGCTTGCTATAGATTGTTGCGGGCTGTATGGAAGAAGTGAGGCGTCAAAATGCCGTAGTATTGAGTCACTGTCTGGGCGGGATAGATTTAAGGCAGCAGTTGTGGACTTGTCGGTCTTAAGACTTATTACACTGCACTTCCTCAACCATGGTATCCAATTAAGAAGCTTGTATGTATTCTGCTGATGTCAGAAAAAATTGCCAGAGCCAAGAGAGCTAACAATGGAGACTACGCCTTGGTCACAGTCAAAGGGACTCACTGTACTTGGAAAGGACTCGCAACTGGCGAGCTGTCCTTCAAGCAGCTCCTCGAAGGGAGAAAGGGGACCGCCTACGTGGATAGCCAGACATGGGTAATCTTGTAGGGTCTGGCTGGTGTCTACGTTTCCGGGGGACTCTTAGAGATGTTGCTGTTAAGGATATTTAGCTGAAGCATTGTGAAGTAATAAACATTCCTTTGACCCAGCTGTGTTATGCTCATTGCACTGTGAGCATCTAACATATGTGTGAATTGCTACTTTGATTGTCTAAGTGTAGCGTGAAAGCAGAGTTTTGCCCGGCCATGCTTTTGATCAGATATATGTGTACAACTGCCATGTATAGGCATCCGTTCCAGCAATCAGTATCGTGTCACACGCTCCGCACTTCTGAAGACAATCATTTTCTGTTGCGGTCAATATGATATGGCACCCCTGAGGTCTTTCAGGTACCTGGAGAGGTCTTCGCTTTTGCCTTTGTAGATGATATAGGCCGTATAAGCATTGGTTTCCGGTAACCTTGATTCCTTGGCTTTAGAAAAGGCATTGTTTAACTTCTGTTACTAAACAATTTGGATCTCAGCATATATCCCAAATAACCTTGAGACCGTTATGCACCTATCAGCGGAACACCACTTTGAGTCTGTAGCATCTATGTAAGTGTTAAAGAAATCAACGTGTCTCCGCTGGTCTAAGGAGAAAAAATAGAGTATCTTGAACTCTTATTTCGAGTACTCCTATAAAATAAAGCATCTTGCAGCCATACAAGTATTTTGCTAGATGCTGAGCTCCGCAACCTTAGCTATTGTACCTAGAAAGAGCATGGCAAATTTGGTGAGTTGCCTACTGGTCCACACTTCAGGTGCAATATAGAGTGAAGCTTACAATATGTTTACCCACATTGACTTAAGCTAGAAATACAAAGTGCCAGCAATTGACTATATAGATAAAGTTGGAAATAATAAGCATTTGCTTTGCTCTTATATCACTCAAATACCTTATTACTCAACTTGGCTAAGTGTCTATTAGCAGTTTATGTATTTGGGAGTTTGCCTGCAGGTTAAGTGGCCTTAAAAAAAGGTCAAAAAATGGATTTTCTCCAACACAATGGGTGAGACACAGAGGCTACTTGGCATGTAAATGTAGAGCTATGTTACACATTCTGTGGCCAAGTAAAGGTCTGCTGTGCCCCTCTGGCACATGATGGCACTATTCGGCACTCATGGCTCAATGTGGCACTATTCAACGGAACAGGTCTATGATATGGATCTTTTGGTTTGGCTAAACTTACAATTTTCAATATCTCAGGTTCTATTGTTTTTACAGACAAGGATAAATTCTTTCTCGGGGGTGAATAGGCTGAATAACCTTTCCACAAGATTTGGTAATATGCTATCGTGAAATTCACACTTACTAGGTGTGTGACAAGTATTACTGTTGTCCAAGGTTGATGATTCTGTAAACAGAATAGGAGATTTTAAAGCGCTTCAGTTAAACCTTTTTCGAATAACTGTCACACAGATACAACACGCTTTACGATACAGTTGAAAGAAAAAGATGCGATATCGAAGAGAGTGTTATTGTAGAGTCAATGGCAACTACTTCAACGAGTATTCTGGGTGTAATTTCCCGCTTAAAAGCTTGTCCAAGGTGTTTTTAGTCGCTGTACTTCTTGATAGACGTGCGGTGCTTGTGTGCAGAACGTGATTTTCTCTTGGACAGTTGTTCTTCAGATACCGGGAACGAAAACAGATATGTTTAATAAACGATATCCGAAACAATTGGAATGTTTGTACTTCACAACGCCTACACTGAATAATGAGCCTGCTACACGGGATACTCTACTATTTTGGGTTTATTTCCCAATTTGTCCAAGTTGCGAACCCGATTGAAAACCCAGTTTATACTCCGAATACGTGGTAAATGATGATCAGCAACTCAACCGCAGATTTTGATAAACTATTAAAATTCCAGATAGTCGGCCAATCAATAACAGGCAGCAAAATGTCGATGGATCCTACCATACAAACTCCATCACAATCAAATAAACATACATTTACCTTGATTCCTTGATAAATCTGGCGAAGTCTTGCACATCAGGGTCACCAAGGATCAATCTCTAAGTGGGTGTCGCTGAATATGAGGGTTCCAACATTTGTGAAGTGTCAGGAGTAACCTTGTTCTGAGGTGAAGAACTCTGAGAGCCCAAATGCTTTAAGGGCAGCATATCTGTATGGTGAGGCAGGTAGATCTAGAGCCATAGAGTAGAGGCAATACACTGCGAACTTGGCCAACCTGGTATAGTCACTTTTAGACTGAGGGTCAAGTTTGTAGTATCCGTATTAAGCCAACTTTTGTATTTAAAGAAATAAGGAAAGTATCAAGGAAGTTATGAGTTATTGGCAAATCATTAGTGATTGATTTACAATGCACCGAGATCATTTTTGGTTAGTGATTGATTTACAATACACTGAGATCATTTTTGGTTACCTAAGAGAAATCCAAGACGTAGAGAAACCAAAAGTGGATGCTTACCTAAATGGGGTCAGACACCTGAATAGGGAGCTGCTGTTGATATAATGCCTATCTGGAGATGACCACCCTGGAGGACACCCTAACATTGCGACGATAATACATTCTAAAAATCAACGGTAATCCATTCTAGATATACCAAATTGCCTCAAATTATTAAGCGGTCCTTCATATAAATTGTCCCTGTCAACATCATATACATCAGGACGATTGAAAGAAGCAGATATGAGACACGTAATTATTGGAGGTGTAGCCGGTGGAGCCACAGCAGCCGCCCGGTTGAGAAGAGCAGATGAGTTGGCCAAGATCATTCTATTGGAGAAGGGGCCCCATATCTCTTACGCCAACTGTGGTTTGCCGTATTATATAGGCGGTGTCATTGTCGATCGTGCTAAGCTGCTGTTGCAGACCTCGCAATCGTTCGGCAAGCGTTTCCGTATTGACGTGCGGATACAGAGTGAGGTAACCGGCATTCATCCAGCGAATAAAACCCTGACAATCCGTAAGGCAAGCGGGGAAGAATACACAGAGAGCTATGACAAGCTTTTGTTGTCTCCCGGTGCCAATCCCGTCAAGCCACCTTTGGATGGTATCAACTCGGAAGGTATCTTTACACTACGCAATGTGGAAGATACGGACCATATCAAGGCCTATATCGCTGAGAAGCAGGTGAAGCGCGCCGTCGTTGTAGGAGCAGGATTTATCGGACTCGAGATGGCAGAGAGCTTACATCGTGCCGGTGTGGCCATTTCCGTAGTAGAGATGGGCAATCAAGTTATGGCACCTATTGACTTTTCTATGGCTGCACATATTCATCAACACTTGACACAAAAAGGGGTATCTCTCTACCTTGAAGAAAGTGTGACGCACTTTCATCGCACAGAGAGCGGCCTGATCGTTTTCCTAAAGAGCGGGAATGCTATTCCGGCCGATATGGTGTTATTATCTATTGGCGTGCGTCCATCAACAGAATTGGCGCAGCAAGCAGGCTTGAGGTTAGGAGAGACGGGTGGCATCTGGGTGGATGAGCACTTGGAAACATCCCAAAAGGATATCTATGCAGTGGGTGATGCCATTGAATATCCCCATCCGTTGACCAAGAAGCCGTGGCTCAATTACCTTGCCAATCCTGCCAATCGCCAAGGTCGAATTGTGGCTGATAACATGGTATTTGGTAATACTGTCTCTTATGAGGGAGCAATCGGCACTTCAATTGCCAAGGTATTTGACATGACCGTGGCATCTACGGGACTTGCAGCCAAGCGTCTGAAGCAACTGGGTATGGAATACCAGAGCTCAGTAACTCACTCCTCCTCCCATGCTGGGTACTATCCGGGTGCTTTGCCCCTGACGTTAAAGTTGATTTACCACCCAACTACCGGTAAGCTTTATGGTGCACAATGTGTGGGTTACGAAGGTGTGGATAAGCGTATTGATCAGATAGCCGGACTCATTAAGCATGGCGGGACTGTATACAACCTGAAAGAAACAGAGCACTCCTATGCCCCTCCGTACTCATCTGCTAAAGATCCTATAGCTATCGGCGGTTATGTCGCTTGCAATATCATTGGTGGAGCCATGCCAGCTATTTCCTGGCGCGAACTTGTTGAAGAACAAGAGAAAGTGATGATAATTGATGTCCGCACTGTGGAGGAATATTCTTTCAGTTCCATTCCAGGTGCGATTAATATTCCCTTGGACGATTTACGAGAACATCTTGCCGAGATCCCGACAAATAAGCCGGTTGTCCTATACTGTATCATAGGACTGCGCGGATATCTTGCTCAGCGCATATTGATGGGGCGCGGATATCAGAATGTACGTAATTTGATCGGGGGTTATAAGACTTATTCCGCCAGCATTGCTCCGGTTCCCAAGCCATTCCCTGTGCCTTCTTCCCAGTCAGCTGCTGCTTCAACAGAAACTCCTTCAATTGCCTTGAAGGTAAATCTTTGTGCTTTACAATGCCCTGGGCCTATCTTGCAGGTGAAGCAAGCGATGGATAAGATTGCTGTTGGTGAACGTGTGGAAATCATTGCTACTGACGCAGTTTTAGCTCGTGACGCTGCTGCATGGTGCGATGCTACAGGAAACCAACTGATCGAGAAGCATGAAGAAAAAGGACGCTACACAATTATTCTTGAAAAGGTCGCACCTACTGTTATATCCAATTCAACGCTGTAAATAAACCATTCACTAGAACCTTATTTTTGCTCCCGCTTGCAACATGGAGCTATTTATTACGTGAAAAACCTTGTAAATCTAAGGATATATGCTAGTTCAATCGAACTGTTTACAACGTGAGTAATTTTGTAAATCTAAGGATATATGCTAGTTCAATCAAAAACTTCCTTTCCCACTATTTCTAAAATCAGAAGATAGCTTTACATATTTATTGCTATTATGCATCATCCACCAACTTGAAACTTTCTCTTGATGATACCTTTGTTAGATACTGTTGTAGGTTAGGTCTTCCTGAGAACACTACATCGCCTTTGATTGACTTTAGATGGACCAGTAATGGGATGACGTGGACGTCAGCAGCTGTATACTTCACCCCCACAATATAAGGCCCACTTTCTAACTGGTCCTCTAGCTGATCCAGGAACAATTCTGCCTTTCGCCATTCAGCTCTGTGGAGATCATATAGAGGCTGTGCTTGTTCAGGATACTTGTAGGCAACTAGGAAAGAATTCGTCTGCTGTAGCTTCTCACGATAAAATGGTGTATTTTGTCGCTGAATGAACTTGGTCAAGGCTTTTACACGACCCTCAAAAAATCCTTCTACAAAGGCCCTCTTACGCTCCAGTTCAACAAAATCGGATGGAGAAAACACCAAGAGAAACCCATCAATATTGTGTTAATCCAGTGAGTAATAGTTGCCATATCACTGGTGGTGTATAACTCAGTTCCAGGATAGTTGGAGTCAAGATACTCGGTAATGGTAGTGGAATCCTCCAAAATCTGATTAGTATCTGTATTTACTAAGGTAGGGACAGTGGCATATTTGTTGATCCTAGCATAAATGGTTACATATGTGCAGCAGGCGGCAGCTACATTACTATCTTACCGAAGGTATGAAGGCGAAAAGTTTTCTCCAGCTGCCAGATTGACCTCAATCACCTCAATGTCCGTAATATTCTTTTCAGCCAAAGTAAGACGAACTGATCTTGGCCACAGCGCTTGCTTGAAGGAGTAGAACTTGACTGGCATATTTTGAATATCGAGTTTTGCTGAGCGTTGATCTTATATAGAAGAGTAGGTGATATTTCTGTTAGATGGATGCCAACAGCTATTGATTGGTGTACAACGTTTGGCTTACGGATTTCAACGATCGGAATGTTCATTGGACTGGAAACTGTTTACCACTTTGGGATTATCTTTGGTCCGTGCTCAGCTATGCCGCTTTTCCTGTTTTTTAAACTCTATGACTAGTATCACCCTGCTAATTCAATCTTACTGCCAAATTAGATTCTGCAGGTATTGTGCCTAATAAAGTAATTCTTACAGTGATTGGTAAGCAATTTAATGTGATCAGTGGCATTTAAGCCTGTTACTGGCTCTTAATAACTGCCTCATCAATATCAATATCTATACCAACACTTTTGAAAGCCAAGACTTGTGCAAGGTCAGTGCCAATAGTACTGCCAAATTGCAGATCAGTGACACCAATTGCATTCCATATTACAAGTCAACAGCAACTTCATAATAGCCCACATTGTATGGGTTGATGTTATGACTGCATTATCACATGTTTTCTGCCCAGCTATTGATATTATAATTTGGCAACAACATGAATAGATCCAATAAATTGTGCTGAAGACCCAAACAATAGAAAATCTGGACTTCCCTGTACACATTTAGGTAGAGCTAAGTGCAAGTGTTGCAAAAGTAGTTTACCAGCTCCTAAACATCCCATTAGCTCAAGCAGTAGTCTATGAGCTTTTCATCTCCTGACCAGTGCCTGCTATCATTGAATAATCATATGAAAACCGCATAATCCATGCATGGATCAAATCAATCTCACTATCATCAAAAACTGAACATCACAAAAATTTCATCAACTGCTGCTACACCTTGTGAGCACACATATGGTCCATGCTGAGCTGATTTGTGATATATTCAAGAGAAATGTGTAACAAAATTCTTGAATGGTTTAACTAAATCAAAGGGACAACTAAGTTCAGAATTATAAGGGGGGAGACAGTCACCAACAGGTGAAATCTTTCTTTCAGTAGAAACAAAGAAGTCAGCGCTACTGTTGTAGCTTTGATACAAGAGTGTGTAGCTGAGGGGAATTTGTAGGTAAGTTAATAAGAAGCGATGATAGTTCTTAAGTGCTCAACACACTGTTCAGTGGGAAGGGGGGTAGCAAGAGAGGTAAGAATGACCTGTGCACAACATTAATGAGGGGAATGTGATAAGGATTGATATTCATCATAAAGGGAGTGTGCTGCTGCAGATATTGCTGCCAAAGGTCTGTCAAGTACTTCAGGTAGGCCAGCTTGGGTTTTTCTGACTGCAGAATAAATTCAGCAAACTTCTTGACTTCAGGACCTCCAAGTATAGTTCTCCAGCAGGAGCCAAATGTAGTGTGGTGTGTTCACTTCCAGGCCTTAATCAGTGGGTTGTTGCAGTGGTGAAGTCTGAGATATAATCTGGCTCTAAGGTAGAGAAGTCTGATCTTATAGGGCATAAACCCAAAAGCACCAAGAATAGCATGTCTGTAGGGGCATTCAGGCAAATGAGGCACCAAGGAGGTAATGCACCATACTGCAAACTTGTCAAGCTTAGTGCAGTCTCTAGAAGTAAGAGAGAGAAGTGGTAAGCCACATTCCAGGACAGGGAAGACAAACTGCTTGAGTAGAAGAAGGCAGCTGGGAGCTGAAGTTGTAGGAGGAGTAACAGCCAGTAGCTAGTGGAGTGCCTGTCTTGCCAGGAAAATTCTCTTCTTGGGATGTGCTCCAGAGTCTAGTCCAGCAGGAAGGAAAGGAAAGCCAAGATATGTAGCAAAAACCTGAGCAGGTAGAGTGGAGTTCTCCAAGTTGATGGGAGAGCCCAAAGGTACTATATTTGCAATGGAAAGCAGGAAATTACTCTTCTGCAGATACTGGTGGATGGTCTGGGAGTCTTGTTGCACATTGGAGGAGGATATTCTGATGTCATCAGCAAAGAGAGTAACCAGGCAGTCAGCTGAGAGTCTTGGGAAATCATTCAGGAAGATGGCAAACAGTATAGGACCAAGCACAGTGCCTTGAACCACTCCATTAGGAACTGAGAACACTGGTGATTGCTCACTTGGGTGCAGAATTCTTGCTTGTGGATCCAGAAACAGGGACCTGACAAGGAGGGTGAGAGAGGTACTGGAGAAGCATTGCAACTTGGACCAAAGCAGATTTCTGTCAACTGAATCAAAGGCCTTAGTAATATCAAACAGAACTGAGGGATACTAGCACTGGAGAGAGTGATCTTGGCTAAGTATGACTGCATATTCCAAGGAGAGGCCAGGAACAAAGCCAAACTGTGCAGGATGAAACTTGAGGGAGCCAGAGTAGAGCTCCTGAGCAAGCAGAAGCTCAAACACCTTTCTGCAGGTGGGCAGCAGAGATATTGGCCTGTAGGTGCTAGGATCCAGGTGCTTTCCTTTACCCTTGTACAGTGGCAGAACATTTGCAAAGGACCATTCCTCAGGAGTAGAAAGCTGGGCTGAGCATTGCTGAAACAGTGGAAGCAGAAGTGCAGACATGGCCTTGGTACTAGTCCTCAGAAGCTCATAGGAGATTGTGTCCACACCTGGAGCAGTAGAGTTGGGTTAGGGTTAGGGGAGGTGTTGTGCATCAACATTTAAAACTTGGCCCATTTTACTCCGTTTAAAATCTAGTACCCTAACTGATTTTCCCTAACCCAAACATAACAAATCCCAGTTACAGTTAATTTTATCCCACCTCAGAATCTATTTTAGGGGGGAGACAGTCACCAACAGGTGAAATCTTTATTTCAGTTGAAACAAAGAAGCCAGCGCTACTGTTGTAGCTTTGATACAAGAGTGTGTAGCTGAGGGGAAATTGTAGGTAAGTTAATAAGAAGTGATGATAGCTCTTCAGTGCTCAAGACACTGTTCAGTGGGAAGGGGGGTAGCAAGAGAGGTAAGAATGACTTGTGAACAACATTAATGAGGGGAATGTGATAAGGATTGATATTCATCATAAAGGAGTGTGCTGCTGCAGATATTGCTGCCAAAGGTCTGTCAAGTACTTCAGGTAGGCCAGCTTGGGTTTTTCTGACTGCAGAATAAATTCAGCAAACTTCTTGACTTCAGGTTCTCCAAGTATAGTTCTCCAGCAGGAGCCAGGTGTTGTGTGATGTGTTCTCTTCCAGGCCTTAATCAGTGGGTTGTTGCAGTGGTGAAGTCTGAGATATAATCTGGTTCTAAGGTAGAGAAGTCTGATCTTATAGGGCATAAACCCAAAAGCACCAAGAATAGCATGTCTGTAGGGGCATTCAGGCAAATGAGTCACCAAGGAGGTAATGCACCATACTGCAAACTTGTCAAGCTTAGTGCAGTCTCTAGAAGTAAGAGAGAGAAGTGGTAAGCCAAATTCCAGGACAGGGAAGACAAACTGCTTGAGTAGAAGAAGGCAGCTGGGAGCTGAAGTTGTAGGAGGAGTAACAGCCAGTAGCTTGTGGAGTGCCTGTCTTGCCAGGATAATTCTCTTCTTCAGGTGTGCTCCAGAGTCTAGTCCAGTAGGAAGGAAAGGAAAGCCAAGATATGTAGCAGAAACCTGAGCAGGTAGAGTGGAGTTCTCCAAGTTGATGGAAGAGCCCAAAGGTACTGTCTTTGCAATGGAAAGCTGGAGATTATTCTTCTGCAGATACTGGTGGATGGTCTGGGAGTCTTGTTGCACATTGGAGGAGGATATTCTGATGTCATCAGCAAAGAGAGTAACCAGGCAGTCAGCTGAGAGTCTTGGGAAGTCATTCAAGAAGATGGCAAACAGTATAGGACCAAGCACAGTGCCTTGAACCACTCCATTAGGAACTGAGAACACAGCTGATTGCTCACTTGGGTGCAGAATTCTTGCTTGTGGATCCAGAAACAGAGACCTGACAAGGAGGGTGAGAGAGGTACTGGAGAAGCATTGCAACTTGGACCAAAGCAGATTTCTGTCAACTGAATCAAAGGCCTTAGTAATATCAAACAGAACTGAGGGATACTTGCACTGGAGAGAGTGATCTTGGCTAAGTATGACTGCATATTCCAAGGAGAGGCCAGGAACAAAGCCAAACTGTGCAGGATGAAACTTGAGGGAGTTAGAGTAGAGCTCCTGAGCAAGCAGAAGCTCAAACACCTTTCTGCAGGTGGGCAGCAGAGATATTGGCCTGTAGGAGCTAGGATCCAGGTGCTTTCCTTTACCCTTGTACAGTGGCAGAACATTTGCAAAGGACCATTCCTCAGGAGTAGAAAGCTGGGCTGAGCATTGCTGAAACAGTGGAAGCAGAAGTGCAGACATGGCCTTGGTACTAGTCTTCAGAAGCTCATAGGAGATTGTGTCCACACCTGGAGCAGTAGAGTTGGGAAGCCTCTTGAGCACATTATGGATTCTCCTTTGATCAAGTGCAAGTGGGATGGGCAGAGTCTTGAAGTCAGGATGAAAGCCAGGAGTTGAGTACTGCTTTGTAGAGAAGAAGATGTTAGCCAGCTGTTCTGTTGAAGGTAACTTCCTGGAAGAGGGCCTCATTGCCCTGTAGAGTCTTGATACTGTTCTTGTTAGGGGTTAGGGTTAGGGTTAGGGTTAGGGTTAGGGTTAGGGTTAGGGTTAGGGTTAGGGTTAGGGTTAGGGTTAGGGTTAGGGTTAGGGTTAGGGTTAGGGTTAGGGTTAGGGTTAGGGTTAGGGTTAGGGTTAGGGTTAGGGTTAGGGTTAGGGTTAGGTTAGGGTTAGGGTTAGGGTTAGGGTTAGGGTTAGGGTTAGGGTTAGGGTTAGGGTTAGGGTTAGGTTAGGGTTA
>MCFE01000992.1:0-21300 GCA_002104905.1 Basidiobolus meristosporus CBS 931.73
CCTTGTGAAACCATCTCCACCAAGAGTACATTGGAAGCATTGGGGGTCATATGTTGACATTGAAGGAATATTTATCCAGAAACAGATCACCTTTGCCAACTTGACACCTCAGCAGCTTTTATGTAAGGAGTTTGTGACAGGATTTGAGTAGCTATACTACAAGCATAAGGGTGAATATGTAGATAGCTGTCACTACAGTCTCCATCCTCTACTCCTTCTTGCTTAGTGTGTGGGAAATATTGTGCCTTGTTTTACCTCTTGGGAGTGTCCTATAGAGCAGATATGTGGGGGGATAGGAAGACAAGTCAAGTTACCAGAACTACTGTATCCCAATTGCATCCAAATTATTATCTTCAAGTCTGCTGTAGATGTGATGAGTTGGCACACAGAGGACTGCCAGGAAGAGTAGGAAAATACTGAGGACAGATGTGCACATGGAGACACCTATGCCTTTGGCAATAAGAATCTAAGCAGTGTCAATGTGTGGATAATCAGCTACGTAATGCTAACTTGGGTTTGGCACAACAAGCAACCAATTTTTATTAGGACAACTTCACAAAGTATATCAGGTTTCTCTTGGTTACAAGCTAGCTTCCATACCATTCACTGCAGGAATTGCATAAACAAGGACTAGAGTACACCTAAAAGCAGGACTAGAATCCAGGAGGGTTAAGGAATGTATTGGTTAAATACCATATGTTCTTTGCAGAAGATCAGGAGGTGTTTATGGCAACAGTGGTTGCAACCAAGAATAGGTTTGCAAGATACATATGCTACCGGCACTGCTAGGAAAATGGCAACCTTGTAAGTAATGCGCTAAAAAGCTGCAAAGTTGAGGTGATAGAAGTGCATCAATTGCAGCAGGTGTGCAATTTGAGGTAGAAAAGGAAGTACTATTTGGCATATTGTAGCAGTAGCATAATACAGAACTATCTGTAGGCTGTCATACTGCCATAATAATTTGAACACAGGCTTGCAACAAATTCATCAGGACTCTGTCAAGTTTGGTGTCATACAAGGTAATGGGATGTGCTGGCCAGTTAGGTCCCCCAAATAAGTGCAGAGCTCATCAACACCATTAAAATTCCATGCAGTTCCCATCAGAAGACTGCTAAAACACCATTAAGATTTTAGCTGTATCCATTTGAAAAATAATTGTGATGATCCTGTTGAAAGGCCATCACAAAATTAGAGTCCAGCAACTAAGAGATGTTGATCCCATTATGAAACTGTGCAAAGACTGCTAAAATAATTGTGCCCCAAATGTTACAAAAAACTTAGTCAAGATTTACCATCACAACAATACATGAGTGGTTGTTGATTCATCCTCTGCCAGTTTGCTCACTCTATGATCCCAGACACTCAATCACCTCTTATATTTTGTATGTTGGTTGGCTATTGCCTCTTTTTCACACTCCTGACTTCTTGATTCAGCCAATTCTCTTACTTTTCATGCATACAACTTGCTTTATTACCTTCAAAACCTCAGTTGTACTTTAATTGAAATTGTAATGACCTATAGAAGTCTCTTTACCCAACACCAACATAAAGCCTAACCCCACACTCAAGAAGTAACTCAATTGAAGTCCATTATACAATAAGTATTTCAGCAGTAATACCCTGTTTCCATGCCATACTGGTGCATCTATTTTGACCTGCTTGTCCCTTGGCAACACTCTTTCAGCCTTGTTTATTGCAAGCTCTAGGGGAAGCAACTGGCTTTTAGCTGTGGCACCCTTGTTCTTGTGCCTTTGATAATCTCTACTATTCTTGGGATGCACACTTAGTTATCCAATGCTGACCCAAAATTGGTTGGCTTGCTTGAGTCCATGATATGCTCATGGAACAGTTCAAGTGCATTGAGCTTGGCTTTGAGCTCCTGATGGTCCCATGGTATATCAGCCTTAAGCTGATGCCATGCTAGACTTCTGAAGGACACTTGGTGATTACACAGCTCTTCATTGCTTCACTCAATGGCTTCACAAATTGTCAATGTCTTTTGATTTCCAGGATTGGATATAATCACCACAGTTGTTCCCTCCCAGGCTGCAATAGGTTTTACTGTGAGCTTCATTTTTGGGTACTGTTGATGAGCTTAAAAAACCATACAGTCTTCCTCTACTGTTATACTGAAATGGCTCAACTCTTGGCTGTGACACTGAGCTACTCAAGTTCCTTCATTGCAGCAAATATAATATATTCCCTATCTGGGATAATGGTTACTCTACACAAGTTATTTGCCCATGCTGTCACCTTGCACAAACTGAGTCAGGTGAGTTTACAAAGCCTTTTGGCTCATCTCAGCCTTATGAATATGGCACACAGAGTGATAGCTCTGAAGAAGACGGCTCACTGATGGATTCTGAGCCTATCTCCTCTAACAACAGTGTTGCTGTATGAGCCCAGCAAAATCCCAATATGCATTGAGACAAAGACTGCAGAAAAAACACCAAGGAGACTTTATGGCACCAAGTGAGCCCAGCACACCATTTGCTGGTGACTGATGTGATGTTGTGGCTAGTGAAGTGGCGTGTTTCCACAAATATCAGTAATGGGGGCCTGAGATTTAGACCTACCCCTTGTCAAAATTATTCCAGGATGCAACTTACCATCTGCATAGTACAAATGGACAGCTGTCATGAGGCTGGCAACATATGATCTAGAGGCTGCACTGATACTGGCATGTGTTAACAGCTTCATGATATTCACATCAGAAAATATCACCATTGCAAGGTGTGCAACTTGTTATGAATCCACTACCAAAGGAGGAAAACATTGATCACACTTTGGATATGTTCCAGTAACACCCTATTTAAAGAAGTTCATGCTGGCTAATAAATATTGCAAAGCTATATATTACTGCACTCAGTATCAATCAAGCACAAACATCTTCAATATATTAGACAGCAATTGTTACAAACAATGCAGAAGCAAGGGCTACTTTTAGGGCATGTTTGACTATGTTTTTGCCTTAGCACTTGACAGGTTCTCATTAAACAAGTACTCTAAAGGCAAGTCCTGCTTACCACTGATTTTCATTAACCTTGGTCTGCTGCCTATCCTATGGTATTTTGCAGAAATCTATCGTGGTCTCACTAATATCTGAGCCTAGATTACCATCCAACCTGTACAGATACCTGTATTCATTGCTGGATGAATCTGGTATGCTTTCCAGTGGGATACCACTAAATGGCCATTAGATCAAAGCGCATTGTATTGTCTGCATTGAAGATACCCCTGCCATCAGAAAGATAGCTGGCTTTTCTGTGCACAATGTAGTGTATTGCTGTTGAATGTTTGGGATCCCAGGGATTTACTCCATAACTCTCACATAATATTAATAACCAAGCATCAACACTAAAAACATAATCTACCCACAGAGAGAACATATCAAAGTCAGCATGCAATTTCAGCAAGGTTGGCAACCTATAATCAATTGGCCACAATATTGAATTAGTTAGAAACTGGAGTTACTAAAGAGAGGAGGTATCTTTTAGAGCAAAAGCTGTCCACTGGGAGCAATGCATTTGCTCTCCAATAATATCCATATATTCATGACCAAGTTGTACATGGGGTATTTCTAGCTGAATGAGCCCCTTAAGATACCAGAGAAATTTGAAACAACTGGCCAGATATTACAGAGTTGGCTATATATTACAGGGTGTCTGCAGCTAAAGGTACTTCAGACCAGCTCCAATCAATATTCATATTCATATGCAAGAATGCAAATGTAAGGACTGGAACAACTAGATATGTATTTATGCTAGTGGCCCATTCAAGCCATTTCTATCAAGAATACATTTGAAGCATTGGGAGTCATATGTTGACATTGTAGGAGTATTTATCCAGAAGCAAATTACCTATGCCAACTTGACACCTCAGCAGCTTTTATGTAAGGGAGGTTGTGATAGGATTTGAGCAGCTATACTACAAGCATAAAGGTGAATGTGTAGATCTTGGCTGCTACTGTATTCATTCTCTACTCCATCTTGCTAGGTGAGTGGAAAATGTTGGGCTTTGCTTCACCTTTTGGTAGTTTCTGATGGAGTGGATGTGTGGGGAGATAGGAAGACAAGTCAATTTTCAGGTACTGTCATATCCAGTCTCATTAAGAGTCTTACCTTTATGTCTCTCATGGATGTGATGAATTGGCAAATGGAGGACAGGCTAGAAGAGTTAGAAAATGCTGATGACAGATTTGAGCATGGAAACACTTATGTCATTGGCATTAAGAAACTAAGCAGCCCCAATGTGTGGGTATTCAGTGAAGAAATGTAGAGTTGGGTTGGATGCAACAAGCAATTAATTGTTTTGGGACAACTTTACCAAGGTATGCTGGGCTTCACCCAGTCCCAAGCCAATTTTTACATCATTTAATATAATGCCCTTCTATAAATATGGGAGTGGAATCCTTTAAGTACCATAAGAAAGAATGGAGTGCCATCAACAGCATCTGTTTAAATATGAAAGAACAATGGCTAATTCAATGCTCAAGAGCAAAAGTGGCTAAGAATGCTTGTAGAGCATTAGGAGGCACCTCTCAGTTGTGTTCAGCTGCTATGAAAATGTATCTTATACAAAAATATGTTACTACAAAGTCACTGCCAGGAGAAGAAATGAAAAATCTAATTAACTAAATTACTCTGCTAGTGGAAGAGATGGAATCTGTCAACATACCTACCTCTGATTAGTACATGATAGTTACCATCCTGAATAGCCTGACACATAGGTTTTATGGCCATGTATCAGCCTTAGATTCCAGAGCTGGAAGTTTGACCTCATATTGTATATATGGAAGGCTCATGGAAGAAAAATCAAGAAAATCAAGCTAAACAAGAAGGAAGGAGAAAATGCTTTAATAGTCAGCAATAACTAAGCAAGGATATGCCTATGACCCTTTAAAGAAAATAGCAATCTGTCTTGTAACTGCGGCAAAAGGAAGGGACAATCATCAGACCCTACCTAAATCTGCACTAAATATGATGATAAGCAACTCTTTACAAACATAAAGAAATTCCAATTAAGAAGGTTTTCATGGGTGATGATAGAACATTTGATACAGTGGGAGAAGGAACTATCCATGTAAACCTTAGGCGCAGTGAAGAAAGTCATACGCTGACCATCAAAGAAGTACACTTTGTACCAGAAATAGCCAAGTTTCTACTATCTGTAAGCAAGGCAGTAACAGAATGACTTGGTTTTAGCTTTGCCAGCTCTGGATGCAGGATTACTGATCAGATGGTGCCCATACTGCTTTGGATATTGGAGATCAGAATCTGGACTACTGACTTCTATTCCATTATATATGGAAGCCAATATAAGTAACCTGACTGAAGATTCACCAATGCTTTAGCACAGGAGATTTGAACACATCAGTTTTGATTATTAGAGCAAAACTACCAAATATTTGTTAATTTTCAGAGTAATAATTGATCCCCCAGCTAGTTTGTAGTACAGTGAAGCCTTCATATATGGTAAACAAGCCAGGGGAATGTTTAAGATCTCTCTGCTAATAAAGACTAAGAAGAAATAGAGTTTGATTCACTCGGATCTGTGTAGACCTATGCAAAATTTATCCTTGGGTGGGATGAAGTATTTGAGCACTTGTATTGATCATCATACAAGATACATATGTGTCTACTTCATGGAAAGAATGGAGGATGCTCTGTCTATGCTCAGGGAGCTTAAAGCCATGGTGGAGAGAGAAATTGGTAAAAAAATCAAGAAAATATGCTCCAGCAATGGTGGAGAATATAGCTCAAAACTCTTCTACCTCTTCTGCAAATTTGTGAGATAAAGCAAGAGACTACTATGCAATACTCCCAATAGCAAACTGTAGTAGCAGAATGTGCATGCAATCAGTAATTGATGTGGCAAAATCTATGATCTATGATCAATAATTATCATATGATTTTTAGGCAGAATCATATGCCGCATATGTATATTTTAAAAGTAGGAGTTATAACAGAGTACTTTGTGATTCTGATCCACTTGAAGCATGTTATGAATACAGACCAAGTGAAGTGTTATGATCTGCCACTTGAGTGTTTAAGTTAGATCAGTTTTAGTCAAATCAACTAGTTATATGTTTAGCTTATCAGTATATCTGTTTGATCTATCAAATCAGTAGCATTAGTCAGCAAATGAATCAGCAGGTCCTTATCAGACAGAAATAGATATAATAAGTAAGGTCTTATTGGGTGATGATGATGAAATCAAATGAGTCATCAGCCATAGCCTACATTGAGAATTACAATTAGTCAGCAATTCATCTGGCAAAATGTACATAAGAAGCTGCTGGAGCCTCAATAAAGATCAGTTCAAGTTTTAGTGAATACAATTCTAGCTAGCCTCCCTAATCCTCTACAACTCTTATACCAAGACTTGTAACAGAAGAATATCTAAGAATATCTGGGTGTAGAGTATATGCCAAGAAATTATTTCAGATGATGACAAAAATCTTATCTCAAGTCCACTTTATCAATCTGGTGGACTCTACAACCATGGTTCAGTCTGAATCAGTGCCTGGCATTATCATAGAAGTGGTAATTTGGAATCACAAACCAGGAGATCCGACTGACCAGAAATAGCCCAAATCTCTATATCAACAAGGGTGCACATTGCAACAGAGACCTTAGAAAGCCCTTAGACAAGGTTTTGGAGTTCTTCAATAACTGAGGAGTGTCAGGCCCTGATGAAAAATCAGACTTGTGACTTTGTCAAGTAAGCAATGTACAGCAATTCAAATGGATGCAGATGGGTCATCAAGACAAAATATAACATTGATGGTACAGTTAAAAGATACAAAGCAAGACTTGTAGCCAAAGGATACTCTCAAGCAAAAGGAATTGGCTATAGTGAGACCTTTACACCAGTACTCAAGTTTAATTCATCAGATCAATGTTGGCATTGCTGCCAAATGTAAGTTTCTATTACATCATATGGATGTAAAAACTGCATTTTGAACAAAAAGCATGATGAGGAGATGTATATGGACCAGCCAGATAGGTTTGTTGACCAAGATAACACCCATTTGGTCTGTAAGCTTAAAAAATCTCTATATGCACTCATACAATCACCAAAAGCCTGGAATTGCCAGCTAGAATCTTATTTGAAATCTTTAAGTTTCAAAAGGAGCAATTCTGACTATAGTGTATATTATAAGCCAGATAGAGCAATTTCACTCCTATAGCTCTATATGTAGAAGATCTAATTATAGCCACTAATAACCTAAATACATTGAAAGAGACTAGATCCAGCCTATTTAGAGAGTTCAAGAAATCCAATCTATGAGGACTCAGTTACTACTTAGGGAAATAGTTCTCCATGGACAGAAGAACCCCAACTATCACCCTAAGACAGTCTGAGTATATTCAAGATACACTAATGATATTGGAAGTGATTGGGAGCACAAGTAGATTATGTGGTCTTCACTTAATGATTTATTGAATGTAAAGTAGTATTTATACTTTTACATGGTCTTGGGATTACAAACACATAAAATACGCTAAGAAAGGTACCAAGAATATGTGTGCCAAGTTTGGCGCTGTTTGGACAACCTTGAGATTTTCATATGCTGGGTACCTGCTATTTTGGTGAAAATATTATTAGCAAATCCTGACAAGGAATTTAGACAGTGTTTTTTAGAATTTAAAGGTAATGATCTAAGTGACTAAGCTATGTGAATATTTAGGTAGATTTACAAATTTTCACAACACTCCCACTAAGCTAAATGTTTATACTGACTAGTCTTGATTTTGACTTAAGATACTCAAACTTGTCTCCAGCTAATGGTTTGGTATATATGTCTGCAATCATTTCATCTGTAGGATAGTAAGCTAGTTTAGCCAAGCTATTTTCTATCACTTCACATATGAAATGATGTCCAATGTCTATGTACTTAGTTTTAGCATGAACAGTGCAACTTCTACATAATTGTATACATCCTTATTTTTCTTGAAACAAAGTAATTGGTGTTTTTTGACATAGGCTTAAATCTATAAAAGCTTCTTAGCCACATTGCTTCTTTGGCAGCTTCAAAGGCCTCCCTATACTCTGCCTCTGTGGCAGAAAGTGCTAGGGTTGGTTGCTCTCTTGAATTCTATGAAATTGCTCCTTGACAGTAAAAAAAGGTGTCTCCTGTGGTGGATCTTCTGACTTCTAAACTTTGTCCCCTATCAGCATCAGAGAATCCCACAAGATACTGTTCTGAATCCTTATAAGTATATCTTAGGCATATATCAGCAGCTGCTTTTAGGTGTCTAAAAATCCTCTTAACTGCTGCAATAGGATCATATCCATTGTTCTGATTATGCTAGCTGGCAATTCCTACTGAATGTGAGATATCTGGACATGTCCCAAGCATGATATACATCAGACTGCCAACCATAGATCAATAAGGGAAGTCCAAGCATTCAGATGGCACCAAGGTGTCTCAATTTGGTTGAGTTTTGACCCAGTTAAGATTTGTCCCCATTGGGGTAGCCGCTGGTTTACAGTATTCCATTTGGTACTTATTAGGTATATCTTGAATATACTTGGATTGCTTAGGGTGATAGTCTGGGTACTTCTGTCTATAGAGAACATTATCCCCAAGTAGTAACTAAGCTCTCCTAGATTGGACATCTTGAACTCCTTTGGAAATCACAGATTCCAAATAAGAATCTATCTTGCAATTCCAGGCTCTTAGTGATTATTTGAGACCATATAGAGATTTTTCAAGCTTGCAGATCAAATGGTAGTTATCTTGGTCAGCCAACCTATCAGGCTGGTCTATATACATGCCCTCATCAAGCTTTCTATTCAAGAATGCAGTTTTTACTACTGTTTGATGTATAGAAAACAGATTTTTGGCTGTAACAGCCAATATTAATCAGAAGGAATTAAACTTGGCTACTAGTGCAAGGGTCTCTGTATAGCCAAGTCCTTTTGTTAGAGAGTATCCTTTGGCTGCAAGTCTTGCTTTTTATCTTTCAGTTGTACCATGAGCCTTGCACTTTGTCTTAAAGACCCATCTGCATCCAATTGATTTTGGTCAATTAGTAATTTGACCTAGTCCCAAGTTTGCTTTTCAGTCAGGGCCTGATATTCCTCAGCAGTTGCAGATCTCCAAAGCCTTGTCTGAGAGCTATATAGGGCCTCCTTTACAGTCTGGGGCTCATCAACATGGACTCAATAGGTGTGGGCTAGGTTTGTACCCTCATTGATATAGTAATTTTGGCTATTTCTTGTCCAGTAGAATCTCCAGGCATTTGATACTATAATGTCACTTCTAGGATATTTTTGGGCACTAATTCAGGCTGAGCCACAATTGCCCCGTGAAAAATAATTTGGTCCCACAGGTGGATCCAATCCGGATCACCTGTCAAGATCCCATTTAGAGACCTTCAAAATACCAGCAGCTTGGAATTAGTGACCCTCCTAACAATCTTATGATGGGATTATGATGGTGTTTTGCTAATTTTACAGTGCTGTGACAATATTTGCATGGTACTGTTGCAGTCTTTTAGCGCTCTACAACTATTTTAAGTGGATCCAGTTGGCCAGGACATCCAATTGCCTTATATGGCAAGAAACTTGACAGTATTTTGATGGCCTTGCAGCAAGACTCTGATGGCACTATATTGGCAGTATAATGGCCTACTGCTGGATCTGTATAATGCTACTGTACCAATCTACCAAATGGTATTTCCTTTTTCTGCCTCCCCTTGTGCAAATCATATATTCCACTGTAGAATCACCCCTCTTTGTTTGCTTACCCACTGCTATGTTGGGTATTCCACATATAGTTTGAATCAAAAAAAACTATGGCCTCCTGCTTACTAACCTCTACAAACACACACACCTGCTGCAATTGACATACTTCTATCACCTTAACTTTATGGCTTTTTAGTGTTATACTTGCAGAGTTGCCATATACCTTGTACTGCTGGTAACATATCATCTTGCAAACATATGCTTGGTTGTTGCCACTTCTGCCATGAATACCTCCTGAATATCCGCAAAGAACTTCTTGGTATTTAGCCAATATGTTCCTTCTCCCTGCTGGATTCCAGTCCCCCCTATAGGTGCCCTCTGGCTTTTGTTTGTGTGAACTCCATATTGAATGGTATGGAAGTTGGCTTGTGACCATGAGAAATCCGTCATATCTTGGTAGAGTTTTCCTGATAAAAACTAGTTGCTTGTTGCACCTAACCCAAGTTTGCATTTCTTAACTGATTGCCCACACATTGGAGCTGCTTAGCTTCTTAATGCCATAGGCATAGGTGTCTCCATGGGCACATTTGTCCTCAGTATTTTCCAACTCTTTCTGGCTGTCCTCCATGTGCCAACTCATCACATCCATGATGGACTTGAAGGTAATATTCTTAATGAGATTATTATATGGTAGTACATACAACTTGACTTGTCTTATTCCTACAATGTCCACATATGACTCCCAGTGCTTCCAATGTACTCTGGGTAAGAATGGCTTCAGAACACCACTTAAATAAATACATATCCAGTTCATCCAGTCTTTGCATTTGTATTATTGCATATGTATATAAATATTAATTGGAGCTCATGAGAAGTACTTAGGGTAGCAGACACTCTGTAATATCTTGCCAATTCTTTCAAATTTCTCTGGTGCCTCAAAGGGCTCATTTAGCTTAAAATGCCCATGTACAACTTGGTCATCAGTATAGGAATATTGTTGAAAAGCAAATGCATTGCTCCCAGTGGAAAGCTTTTGCTCCAACAGATACCCTCTATCTTAAGTATCTCTGGTTTCCAATTGATTCCATGTTCTGGCCAATGGATTATAGCTTGCCAACTTTGCTGCAATTGCATGCTTACTTCTATACATTCTCTCTGTGGAAAGATGATGTTCTTAGTGCTGGTGTTTGGATAATAATAATATGTGTGAGTTATGGAGTAAATCCCCTGGATCTCACATATTCAACAGCAATACCATCCATTGTGCCCGGAAAAACCTGCTATCTTGCTGATGGCTGGGGTATCTCCAATGCAGATAATAGTATATGCTTTTACACAACAGCCATTTACTGTTATCCTGCAGGAAAGCATACAAAACTCATCCAGCAATGGATACATGTAGCTATCCAGGTTGGATGGTGATTTAGGCCCAGATACCAGTGAGACTACCATCAGATTATTTCTCTGATACCGTAAGATGGGCAGCAGATTCAGGTTGATGAGAATCAGTGGCCAGCAGGATTTGCTGGTAGAGTATCTGTTTAATGAGAATCCATCAAGTGCTAAAGCAAAGGCATGGCCATACATACCTTCAAAGTAGCCCTTGCTTCTTAGCTGTTTGAAATGTTTGCCATCAAATATATTGGATATGTTTGTGCTTGATTGATACTAGGTGTGGTACTTTATAGCTTTGCAATATTTGTTGGACTGCACCAGCTTCCTCAGATGGGGTATGACTTGAATATATCTGGAGTGTGAACAATGTTTTCCCTCAATGGTGGTGGATTCCTGACAATTTGGACACATTGCAATGGTAGCATTTTTGGATGTGAATGCCATGCAACTGTTAACACATGCTGGAATCAGCACAGTCTCTAGATCATATGTTGCCAGCCGCATGACAGTTGTCCACTTGTACCATGTACATGGTAAGTTGCGTCCTGGTATGATTTTGGCAAGAAGTAGTAATAAATCCTCAAAGCCCCCATTACTGATACTATTGGAAATGCTGTGGTAGGGTAAACATACCTCCTACAGACAAGTTAATTCATATAGTCATTATGATGTACTTATCCATATTTTATCTTATCAGTATTTTCCCATTCTTCTTTTGCCCATATTATCAGTATTATCCCCATATGATGTTTACCCTGATTAGCTATTAGCATTAGTTATCCCAGATGTTATTCAGCTTTATGATCAGTATATGTATCTACATAAGGCAAGTACCCATGTCAGTACCTGTGACACATGACCTAAGTCTATGTTACCATCCCTACCATTTCAATACCATATATGGTATTTCTATGTTGCACAGGTTTCAGACTACTGATACCTGATTGGCTGGATGTGCTGCGCCTTTTAGAACCCTCCAGGACATTCTTGGCATATTTTTAGCTCATAGTGATGTCATCAAGAATTCCACTGATGCCTACAACAGTACATCTCAGACCTGCCATCAAGGAGCTTTTCAGGGTAGTGCACAAGACACACAGAGGCCTTTGGAGACACTTGGAGCACCTAGGAAGCTAGAGAAGCAGGAGCTTTTACAATAGTGACATATTGACAAAGACACCAGCAGTTTAGACACAGAGGTTATTGCACCCAACAGACACCTCACACACCTTGAGTTGTGTAGCTTCTCCCTGGAGTACCTCTACAACGCACCACTTCTTTAGCCACAAGATTACTTCATTCTCCAGTAGATGGATTACTGGGCTCACTTGGCTCCATAAAGTATCCTTGGCATTTGTTTCAACAGGTGTTATCTAACTGCGTATAGGGATTTGACCAGGCTCATATGTGATACTGTTGTTAGAGGAGATAGCCTCAAAATCCATCAGTGAACCTTCATTGTCAGAGCTATCACTCTGCGTGCCATATTCAGAAGGCTGAGGTGAGCCTAAAGGTGTCACAAACTCACCTGACTCAGTTTGTGCAAGGTGACAAAGACAGCCAGGTGCCAATATAGAAGTATCAACTGGCCAGCAAGATAATGTTGGTAAAGTAGTGACCAATGAATGGTCAAATATGACTTGGGTGGCAAAACACTTGTCATGATCCTTGTAATTCTTCCTATACTGTCTGTGTGCTTCATGGCTGAGAGGCTTGCCACAATAGCCACATAGTCTTTTTTCTCTTCTCTTACAGTGTTGCATTAAAGTAGTCATGTCCATGGGGCAAACAATTTGACCTTCAACAAACTAATACTATTATATCACTTTTTGGTCAATACTCATGTGAACTTAAGACAGTCTTGCATTTGAGACATTGCACCTACATGAATGTAAGATTTAATTATGACCCACCATAGTAAGCATTAAAAATAAATTTGTGGCACCACATACACATGTATATGTAACACTATTTCCCCTTTGGTTTGACTTACTTCCATATATATGCCGCCAAAAAATAAAGCAAAGTTGTCTGGTTCTCAACCAAACCCCACTGCTGATGGCAACAGAAGAACAGTTGGACAACAGCTTGCTTTGACATTCAGTGCAACAAGCAGGGCTACATCCAAAAAAGGCCCTGTGGACAGTGTGCCCATTGAAGGTAATTATGTGGACTCCTCAGGCTCTCAGTCAGGTAGGCAATTGAGAACCTATGTGGAGCCACAAGCTGACTGTTATGCTCAAGCAGATGAGAATGTAGCAAATGCAGTACCCTCTGTTGAAGATCAGCAAGTGGGCATGATAACATCACCACCACCCATATTAGGAAGTATGTTGTCAGCTCCTACCAAAGCATTAATTAAGTAGTTAGGTGCAGTGGCTGATAGGATAGATGCAATGGCCCAGAGAAATCAGGAAATAGCCCAGAAACAGGATGAGCAAATAATACATGTAGAGCAATCAATATCCCAGGTAGAGAAAGCAGTATTTTTGCTGCAAAGAAGGAACTCAAGTAGCTAATGTCACAGCCAAGAATTGAGCCATTTCCCAACATAACAGCAGAGGAATACTGTACAGTCTTTGAAGCGCAACAACAGTGCCCAAAGATAAAGCCCACAGAGAAACCTATCACAGCATGGGAGGGAGACAGTGTGGTGTTTATACCAAAGCTTAAAAATCAAAAGACATTGAAGATCTGTGAAGCCATTGAGTGCAATAATGAAGAGCGGGCTAATATACAAGAAGCCATCAGAAGTCTAGCATGCCATCACCTTAAGGCTGGCATACCATGGGACCATCAGGAACTCAAAGCTAAGCAGAATGCACATGACTTGTTCCATGAGCATTATCCTGGATTCAAGCAGGCAAACAGATTTTGGGCCAGCATTGGTGTGCCTAGAAAGTATCTTAAGAATAGCAGAAACTATCAAAGGCAGAAGAACTAGTGTGCCATGGCTAAAAACCAGCAGCTTCCTCAAGAGGCTGTTACAAGCAGGGTCAAAAGCTCCAGACAAGCATCAAAGAGATGTCAGGTAGCTGGAAGAGTGCCAATTAGGGACAAACAGACAGACACAGATACACCAGCATAACATTTATCAAGAAAAAAGCATAGTACCACTCAAGAAGCACCCAGTCAAAGTATGAGTGAAGGACTTGGCAGTGATAAAAACCAGCAGCTTTTACAGGAGCCTGTCACAACTACAGTTGGGAGCTCAAAATAAGCAGAAAAGAAATGTCAGGTTCCCAGAAGAGCTCCAGTAAGGGACAAGAAGGCCAAAACAGATGCATCAGAGCAGAATTTATCTAGGAGAAAACATAGTTCTATATAAGAAGCACTTAGACTAAGCAGCAGTGAAAGACCTGGCAGTGATAAACAAAAAGGTAAAGGGAAAAATGTCTACCAAAGCCTGAGACAGGGAGGCATGCAAGAAAAACTGCAGTTCTTACCAATTAACACCGCAAGCCAGAAACAGACTGAATCCCATCATAGCCAAGAAGAATTACCAACACAAAAACAGCTGTTTTCAAAGGAGTTGGAAGTGCAGTCAGATGAGCTACACCCCAGCAAGGTAGATGAGTTTGCTGAAAAAGACAATTTGTCTACCACAGCCTCTACAGCCTCCACATTCTCTATTGTTGACAGAGTGGAGATCCTGCTGACAGGCAAGGCTACAATGTCAAGAGCTCAGAAGACTATCACATTGCCTTCAGTGGAGTTTTGGAGCACTGATAGGCACACCAAGATGTTGCAGCACTTCTTCAAGAGCAGTGCTCAAGAAAATGCACTGGAATATTGCAAGAATTCATTGCAAAGACTGGCAGATGAGGAGCTAGACCTTGCAGTGCCAGCTTAAGACCAGGATGTGTGAGAACCAGTGAATGAACAGTGGCATAAAGCTGTTGGGTTCCCACCAAAGTTGTGAAACCAGAGTGTACAGCAGAAATACTTATTGAGTGGTGGATTTTAATGGAGCTACCTGTTAAGTGTGGGGTTGAGCTTAATGTTAGTGTAGGGTATAGAGACTTGTATAGGTCAATACAATTGGCAATTGAGGTACAACTGAACATTTTGCACAAATAATCATAATTGATGTGCCCAAATCTCCTGTGCCAAAGCATTGGTGTTTCTTCATTTAAGTTACTTATATTGGCTGCCAGATATAATGGAATAGAAGTCAACTTATGTAGATTCTGATCTCTGATACCCAAAGCAATATGGGCATCATTTTGATAAGTGATCCTGCATCCAGAATTGTCAAGGCTGAAACTGAGTCCTTCTGCAGTGGCCTTGCTTACAGATAGTAGGTTCTTGGCTATATCTGGTATATATGGTACTTCTTTGACAGTAAGAGAATGGCTTCCTTCACTGCTTCTAAGGTTCACATAGATGGTTCCTTCTCCCATTTCATCAAGTGTTCTATTGTCACCCAAGAAAGCTTTCTTAAATGGAATTTCTTGATATTGAGCTAAAAGTCCTTTTGGGTGTATAAAGTGTTGAGATGCTCAAGAGTCAGGGTGCCACATCTGAGAATCCTTATTTGTGGTCATATTAAGTGCATATATGAATAGTCTATCTTCTGTTGTTGCAGCATTTTCATATTCTGGCATCTTTTGCTGATTATCACTCTTTTGAAAGCTCCAGTCTAATGTGTGTCCTTTCCATTTGCTGTATTTGCAAAAACAGGTTGCTGTTGCCTTTGAAGGGTTGTGAGTACCTCCTTTGTTGGTTATCATTGCATATTAAAGCATTTTCTTCTTCCTTCTTGTTGATGCTTGATTTTCTGATTCTTGTTCCAGGAGCCTTCAATATATGTCATTTAAGGTCAAATCTTCAGTTCTGGACTCTAGGGCTGATACAAGGCCCTGAAACATGCCTTTCAGGCTATTCAAAATGGTAAATATCACATCCTCATCAGCAGTTGGTATACCAACAGATTCCATCTCATCCACTGTCAGGGTAATTCTGCTAGTTAGATTTTTCATTTCTTCTCCTGGCAGCATCTTTGTAGTATAGAATTTGGTCTGCAATACATTTTCTTAGCAGCAAAACATGGCTAGTAGGTGTCTTCTAAAGCCTTCCAGGCGTTCTTTGTGGTTTTTTCTCTTGAGCATTGAATTAGCTATTTTTCTTTGACATTAAGGCAAATCCAGTTAAAGGCACTTTGTTTTTTCTTCTGGTACTTCAAGGCTTCCTCTCCCACATCTTTATGAGGGCACTCTCCTCCCAAGACAATATCCCAAAGGCTGCTTCCTTTCAGCTGCATATTCATCTTTACCTTCCACACTTGGTAGTTAGATCCATCCAACTTTTCAGCAGAGGGAAAATTCCAGTAATAGCAGTGGTAAGCATTGCAGAGAATGGCAGCTTGGGGCTCATAACCTGTTGTAAAAGTCTTGGAGATATTAGAGGTGACTGGGAAGACAAGTACATTATGTGGCTTTCACTTAATGATTTATTGAATGTAAAGTAGTATTTAGAACTTTATATGATCTTGGCATAGAGAGCATGTAGAATAGGCTTAGGAAAGTCCTAAGAACATATGTGCAAAGTGTGGGGTTGCTTGGTCAGCTTTTGAAAATTTCAGGATCTTGGTACCTAATATTATGGTGAACATATTCCAAGTAAATCCCATCCAGGGAATCTGGCCAGTATTCTCTAGGATTTGAAGATAATGATCAAAGTGACCAAGTTATATGAATATTTAGGTGTAATTACAAGTTTTTACTATAATTTCATGGAATTCAAGAAAGCAATCAACTGTAGCACTTTCTACCACAGAGGCAGAGTATTTGGCAGTCTGTCAAGCTACAAAAGAAGCAAAATGGCTATGAAAGCTTCTTTTGCATTAAGGCCTATATCAAAAACATCTGTTACTTTATTTCAAGATAATCAAGGATGTATACAGTTAGGTAGAAGTCACAATTTTCATGATAGAACTAAGCACATAGATATCAGACATCATCCTATATGTGAAGCTATAGAGAATAACTTAGCTTAGTTTACTGGCCTACAGATGAAATGATTGCGGACATATTCACAAATTATTAGCTAGAGACAAATTTGAATATCCTAAGTCAAAATAAGGACTAGTCAGTATGAACATTTATTTGAATGGAGTGTTATAAGGATTCAGAACTCCACCTAAATATTCACCTAACTTAGTCACCTAGATCTTTATCTTCATATCCTGGAGAATATTGACCAAATTCCTTGTTAGGATTTACTTAAAATATTTTCTCTAGAATATCAGGTACCCAGACATCTAAATTAGATAAGTTGTCCAAACCATCCCAAACTCTACACACATGTGCTTAAAACTTTCCTAATACTATTCCACATGCTTATTATGCCAAGACCTTGTAAAAGTATAAATACTACTTTTACAATCAATAAATCATTTGGTGAAAAACCAAATAATCTGCTTGTTCTCCCAGTCACATCAATATCTCCATGGCACTTATAGCAAAGGGGGGGTAAAAAACAAAAATGCCATTTGGTAAAGGGGTACAGTAGCCTCATACAGAACTAGCTGTAGGTTGCCATACTATCAATATAATGCCTGTAGAGGTTTGCAATGAGGTCATCAGAATACTATCAAGTTTCTTGCCATAAAAAGCAATAGGATGTATTAGCCAGCTAGGTCTGCGCAGATAAATAAAGAGCACATCAAGACCATTGGAATGCCATGCATTTCTTGTCAAAAGATGGCTTGAGCACCATCATATTTTCTACTTTATTTGGCAGTTACATCAGCAAAATGTTGCACAATCCCATCATAAGATTGTGTGGAGTGTCAATAATTCCAAGCTGCCGGCATTATGACAGACTCACTGCAGGATCCTGATAGCTGATCTGGATTGAATCCACCTGCAGGACCTAGTTATTTTTTGTAGGGACAAAAGGGCTAGACTCTACTGAGACCTTTGCACTGGTGGCCAAGTTTAATACAATCAGATTAATATTTTCTATTGCAGCCAAATATCAGTTTTATAATTATCTAACAGATGTCAACACTGCACTCTTCAATGCGGAGCTTGACAAGGATGTGTACATGGACCAGCCTGATGGTTTTGCAGACCAAAATAGTCCCAATTTGGTCTGCAAGCTTAAAAAATCTCTATATGGTCTCAAACAATCAGTAAGAGCCTGAAACTGCAAGATAGAATCTTACTTGGAATCTTTGAGTTTCTAAAGCAGTACTACCAACTGTAGTATCTACTAAGAGCCAGATAGAGCAAACCTGGTGCTATTATCTCTATTTGTGGATGATCTTATTACAGCCACCTAGGACAAGACTAAATCCAGCCTACCCACGGAGTTCTAGATACTCATATAGGAGAGCTCAGTTACTACCTAGGGATAAAGCTTGCCATAGACAGGTGTACCCAGACTATCACCCTAAGCCAGTCCAAGTATATTCAAGATATACTTAAAAAGTACCAAATGATAGATTGCAAAACAGCAGCTACCCCAATGGAGCCAAAACATAACTTGGTCAAAACTCTACCAAATCAAGGGAGCTTGGTATCATCCAAAATGCCAGAATTCCCTTACCAATCTATGATCCTCAGTCTGATATATATCATATTTGGAACATGTCCAGATATCTTATACTCTGTGCAGGTTGTCAGCCAGCATAATCAGAACTATGGATCTGATCATACTGCAGCAGTTGAACAGACTTTTAGATACCTAAATAGATCTACTGACTTCTGTGTAATGTACACCCAATAAGGATTTAGAACAGGTTCTTGTGGGATACTCTGATGCTGATTGTGAGCAAAATTTAGAAGACAGAAGATGCTAAAAAAGCTACAGCTTTATTTACTGTAAAGGAACAATTTCATTGAATATAAGAAAGCAACCAACTGTAGCACTTTCCACCACAAAGGCCAAGTATTTGGCAGCCTGTGAAGCTACAAAAGAAGCAATGTGGTTAAGAAAGCTTTTCCAAAACTCAGGCATATGTTAGAAAGCACCAATTACTTTATCTCAAGATAATCAAGGATGTATACAATGAGGTAGAAATCTAACTTTTCATGCTAGAACTGAGGACCTGGATATTAGACATTATTTCATACATGAAGCTATAGAGAATAACTTTGTTAACTTAGTTTACTGTTCTACAGATGAAATGATTGCAGACATATTTACCAAACCATTTGCTAGAGACAAATTTGAATATCTTAGGTCACAATTAGGACTAGTCAATACAAGCATTTAGTTGAGTGGTATTATTTCAACATTTGTAACTCTGCCTAAATATTGACCAAATGTAGTCACTTAGATGATGCCTACAAATCTTAATGATTACTGACCAGATTTCTTGTCATGATTTACTTTGAATATCTTCACCAAAATATCAGGAACACTGAGCATGAAATAGCTCTAGTTGTCCAAACAGCCCCAAACTATGCACACATGTTCTTGGGACTTCCTAAGCATATTCTACACATTTGCTATGCTAAGACCATGTGAATGTGTAATTGCTACTTTTACATCAAATAAGTCACCAAGTGAAGACCACATAATCTACTTGTTCTTCCAATCACTTCAAATATCTACAAGACTCTTAAAACAATAAAGCCATAGGGTACCTACAAGAGTCATGGGAAAAGGGTGTTATGGCAGAAAGACTGGTTGCATGGTAGATTTTAATGGAGTTACTTGTTGAGTGTGAGGTTGTGCTTAATGTTAGTGTTGGGTTTAAGGACTTGTATAGGTCAGTGCAATCAATGATAATGCTACATCTGAATATTCAATGGAAATAAACCAATTTGTATGCATGAGAAGTAAGAGAATTGGCTGAATCAAGAAGTAAGGAGTGTGAAAAAGAGGCAACAGCCAATCAATGTATACAAATGAAGTAGATGATTCAGTGTTTGGGATCAGAAAGTGAGACAAATGGCAGAGAACCTATCAAAAACAATATAGGGACTGTTGTGATGAGATGGGTTGACAAAGTTTTTTGCAAAATCTGAGATGCAATTTTTTTCCAATGATTTTTGCAGTGTCCTTATGGCATCAATACATCTAAGTGACAGGATCTAGGTTTTGTGACAGCCTTTTGATAGGATCATCACAGTTATTTTTCATAGGGAACCCTAAGAGGAAAAATTAAGAAAAGGCCAGCAAAATACCATTGTAATATCAGCTGAACTCCAAGTTATCTCAATATTGACAACTCTCAATATCTCTGTTGTTAGCTTATGAGCAGGCAAGCAAAACAAACTCTCCAGGAGGAGACTAGGCCAACGTACCATTCATGTCAAATTTGGTAATTAGCTGTCCATTGATTCCATCAAAAATTGCATTTGAAATTTTGAACCATAAACACCAGCTGAATACCAGCTGAAATCAGATGAATTCCAAGTTTGAGACTTTTCATAGGAGCAAATATCAAACTGCATGAATGGTTCAGGTGTAAACTGCATATATACTGTTGTAAAAATTTTTAATTCCACCTGAATACTCAACTAACTTGGTGACTCAGATCATTACCTACAGATCTTAAAGAATACTGATCAAATTGCTTGTTGAAACTTAGAATATTCTCATCAAAACACCAGGTACCCAGAGCATGTAAATTCTCAAAGCTGTCCAAACAGCCCCAAACTTTGCATACATGTTCTTGGGACCTTCCTAAGAGTATTTTATGTGCTTGTTATGCCAAGACCATGTAAAAGGATAAATACTACTTTTACATTCAATAAATCATTAAGTGAAGACCACATAGTCTACTTGTTCTCCAAATCACTTCCAATATCTCCAAGACTCTTACAACACTCACTACATCCAAAAGCTTCAAGCTTTGCATACATATTCTTGTGACCTTCCTAAGCCTATTGTGCTGCAAGAGGCCATATCAGAAGTGATTGGGGAAGCAAGTATGTTGAGTGAATCTCACTCAATGATCTTTAGAATGTAAAAGGGACTTTTATACTTTTACATGGTCATGATAAAATCAATGCTGAGAATATGTATAGGGAGATCCCAAGAACATGTATGCAGAGTTTGGAGGCTTTTGGGCAACCCTAAGAAGTAGGATGCTTTTGGGGCTGGTAATAGCTCAAGTGGCTAGTTTTTTGCTTAGCTGCAATGAGATGAGTTCTCACTGTTACCACCACAGTACATACGTTGGATGCAGTCATAGGTTACCACCTACCCAGCTTTGGCAATGTTCAAATAAAATCCATATTCTACATAGAT